>PVKN010012040.1:0-21116 GCA_004027915.1 Capromys pilorides
CCAGAGTCACGGTGAGGCTGTGCAGCTCAAAGCCAACAGCTGCGCTCCTCATCTGTGCCCTGGCCTGGACTGGCTCTGCCACCATGTAGCTGTCTCCCCCGCCCCATTCAAGGTGTCCCCAGGGGTGGAGTGGGACTTACAAATGGGTGTGTCTTGTGGAGATGGGCCCGAGGAAGTGAGTCACTGGTTTTGGAGGCCTCTAAAATGAGTTCACATAGGAGACGTCACATCAAGGCACAAAGACAGAGCTCCATGCAGCCAGAGATGCCCCGAAATGCCAGACGCCTCAACTGACCGATGACCTGAACTTCAAAAGTCACAGTATCAGCTCTGCCTCAGGGCAAGTGAGAGCTGTGGTCCAGAAGAGGGACATGCCGCAGGGAGCTGGGTGCACCGCAGGGAGGTGGGTGTGCCACTGGGCAAGGGCCTGGGGGTGGAAGCTCTTCCCAGCAGCCAGGGACAGAGCATCAGTCCTGGGCTGGGCAGGAGCCAGATGACTGATGTCCTCACTGGTTGCTCACTTCCCCATGACAGTGGCGTAAGGACACAGTGACCAGGAGACAGCAGGAGCCCTCAGCTATGATGGCCACCAGGCTGCAGTGTTGTCCTCTAGCAGCCTCAGCCACACTCCTGGGAAGGGCAGGAAGACTGCTGTGAGGACCAGGGCTTGCAGGGACATCAGTGGGACAAAAGCCAGGTGTGTGAATAGGAAGCCTGAGCCTGGAGCAGTGAGGGCTGAGAGAACTGGGCAGGAGAGCGAGCGAGCCCTGGTGTCGCCTCCCCAGGCAAAGCCCAGACCCCTTCGGCCAGCTTGGGCAGGTGCCAGTGTGAACAAAGGTGCTGGGCTTGAGGCCATCGAGGGAGCCAGAGTCACCCATGGCCCATTCTGGGAGGAGCCAGGCAGTGGCAGGGGCAGCTTGCCAGCCCCGTGTAGCCCAGTGCTGGCCTCTGCTCAGTCTCTTCCTCCTCCGCTCCTCGGCCATGGCCTCCCAGCCTCCCAAGGCCAGGGAGGCACGGAGGAGGCAGAGCTGTGACCTTGCCCAGCATGGCCCTCAGTCCTCCAGCACAGCTGGGGTGCTTGTAGGCTTGAGGGATAGGCAGGCCAGTCGTCGGGAGGGACACGTCCTCCGTCATGGAAGGGGATGCCTGTGGGCTGCAGCTCAGGTGGGGAGGGCCAGGCTCTTCAGCTGTGGCCTACTCCTTCACTGGCCCAGTCCTGTCCACATTGCCCTCCCTGTCTGTGGGCAGCCGGAGAGGCCAAGCGGGAGAGCCCGGCCTGGCTCACTGCGTAGCGTGGCACTGTCCTGGGTCTGCTCACACTCCACGGTCCCTGCGCTGGCTCAGCTGAGGGCCTTAATGACCTGGTGGCTCTTGTGGCGACCTGCAGGCACCTGCTCCGCGCCCTGCCAGCTGCTGTTCCTGGTGCTGCCACACTGGGGTGCTGGGGCCTCTTTCCCTGCTCACCGAGGATGAGGAGGGCCGCGCAGCCACCACAGAAGAGCAGATCCCAGGCGCTAATGAGGTTGGTGGAAGGGCGTCTGTCTCATTAGTTCTGGTGGGCTAAGGCTGCCTGGGAAGAGCGATCACAACGATTGCTTTTTTAAAAATTACTCTGTTAATTGATATAAAACAAAAAGGATGCAGATTAGTTGCGTGCAATTAGCAAATTAATTCTCCGCAATTACAGACTTAATAATGGAGAGGCTCTGCGGTCGCATGTTGGCCTCCGCCGCTTATTGATTGTGTTTTCTGAGAGAGATTTATGGAGAGGGCCTCAGGGAGTCTGCAGGGGTGGGCGGGCCTGCAGAGCTTCCCTGGTGCAGAGGGCTCCACCCCGTGGCCCAGCGGCAAGGAGGCAGGCCTGCTCTGCTCCTAGGCATCAGTCCACGGCTACCTGGGGGCTGTAAGTGCATGGAGCGTGGGATGCATGCCGCTCCCTGTGTGGACACAAGGCATCCACTTCTATGTGTGTCCCTGCATGTGGGCAGGGAGAAGAGCCGCCCTAGAGGCCTTTCCAGGTAGAGATCCTGAGTGCTTGGAGCCCATCCCCCCAGCAGAAGGTGAGGTGGGCCGAGGAGAGGGCCACCTCACCGAGAATAAGGCCTTGTGCCGGAGCAGGAGACCTGGACCCAGGCCTCAGGATACATGTAAATTCTGGCCTCGGTTTGCTTCCTGAGATGAAGGCAATCAGGTCTCTCACTGCCTTGGGACCCTGGCCAGGACATCAAGGGACACATGGGATTAGGGTTGGCCCAGCGGGTGCTCCACTGGCAGCCATGCAAGAGGGGTAGATCATCCTGGCCCGTGCCTCAGGGCCTCCCGGTGCCCTGCGGATACTGTGCTGCTCCTTTGACCCTATGCCTGTGAGGAGAGTGTCAGGGGCACTGGAGGACACAGCAGCTGAGAAGTCAAGGAGTCCAGGGCCTCAGGCACAGAGGTGGGGTCTGCAGGAGGGGTTGTAGGGTCCCAGCCCCTCCTTTGGAGGTGGAAGCCAGTGCTCTAGGAAGTAGAAATCATGCTTTGTGGGACCTGCCTCACTCCCTAGGGTGCAGCTAGGATGGCTGGCCAGGTTCTTGTGCAGGCTCAGTGTGCCTGGGGAGCTCCGCCCTGCTGCATGTGTATGAGGAAGCATTTGCTTGGGACTTCCTGACACCTCCCCCTCCTGCCCCAGAGTCCAGAGCATCCAGGCCCAGTGTTTGCTGTAAGAGATGCAGGCTTCTGTCCATTCTCAGATGGGTGCCAGGGTGGTCCCACAAGATCAGACCTGCAGCGGAATGCTACTTACGAGTGAAGAGGCCACGGGCCCTGCAGACAAGACGGAGTGGGCATAAGGTGAAGGGCCTGGCGGCATGCTGACCTGAGCTCTGGAACGCAGACCTGGACACAAGAGGGAGTCAGAGGAGCAGGTCCCATCTGGATGGTGGCTGGGAAGGAGGACGCAGATGCCGAGGGGCTGGAAGGGTCTCTGAGGCCTTGGTGTGGAGACCCTGTTCTGCTTCGTGAGGCTTCACAGTGATGCTTGTTGTCCATGCTGAGCATGGCCTCCCTGTGACAAGCAGGCCACGTGCATGTGGGCATCAGTGACCCCTGCTGGGCCTCAGTGCCCGTGCTGACCCCATAGCTCATTCACCAGTGTTACTGGTGTCCCCTCCAGGATCTGGGCAGTGCACCTCAGAGCATTCCTGGAGGGCTGTGCCTGAGCCTGTGCTGACTGGGAGTGGAGGCAGCACCTGGCTGGGCTGCACCCCGCTCTGGCTCCTAGTGGGGACATCATGATCCTGTCCCTTCCCACCACTGCCCTATGCTCCGCTGCATGCAGTTCTTCACAATTTTGTGCACTTTAATTGTGAGGTCCCTGTTGGCCTTACCCCCACAAAACCTCCAGCTCCCTGTCCATGTCACCTCTGCTGTGAGTGGGGGTCAGCACCTGCCCTGGCTGGGGACAGCTGCTAAACCAGAGGTAGGAGTGTGTGAGTTCATGACCACACCCCTGGGGGCCACTGTCCCTTTCCAGACAGAGCGGATCAGCTGGTGGGGTCACAGAGTGACCCTGCACCACCTTGGGAACAACTTCCAGCTGTCTCTGGTGCCTCAGGGGTGGATACATTGTGTCCAGTTGAGAAGTTTAGAAATTTAACTCTCAACAGAGAGCCAGCGCTCTTTGAAAACATCGTCCTCCTGTGCGAGAGGAGGGCACGGAGATGGTGTGCGGGCTACCCCCTCCCTGGGTGTTGGTAGCCTGCTCACAATATAAGCAAGGAAGGGGCTTGCTTCTCCCCACCTTCTGTTGCTTTTTCACCTTCTGCCACCCTGGACTGTTGCCCTTGTGCCAAGCCACCCTGCCTTGGAGCCGGCTGATTATGCACTGAAGCCTCCATATACTGTGAGCTAAATAAACCTTTCTTTCCTTCGTTTGGGGCGTTGTGTATTTTGCTTCAGCAAGGAGAGACAAGTAACCAAGGCAGTGTCCCTGATTTGTGCTGAGGCCACAGGTGCAGCCTCTGGCACCTCCCTGCCTCCAGGCATGCTGGCCTCTCACCTCCTGGGTGCCTGGCTCTGGGTCCTTTGCCTTTGCATTATCAGCCATCATGAGCCTTCCCCGGACACCACCAGCACCACCTCTGATTGACTATGTCAGAGCACATGGCACCAGGGGCCCAGGCAGGCCACTCACCCACGCATCTGCTCCATGGGGCACAGAGAAAGCGCCCCTACCCTGCGATGAATCTCTGGAGTGGCACAGTGCCCAATTCAGTGGCTACTCAAACTTACAGGGTTACGTTCTGTTTTTGTTTTGAATTCCACTTGCACGATGAAGCCAGGATGCAAGGCGGGAAGGGACCAAGCATTCTTTTCATTCCCTTGACAGTATTTACCGCTCCGCCACATAGGCACAGGGATGTCACCCCTGAGAAAGACGATTTCTTGGCTGTAGGAACAGAGGCGCAGCCCTGGGGATCTGACCAGGGCAGTGTAATGGTGCCGAAGGTGGACCACCAACGCTGAGCAGGTTACGGGTGACTGCTGAAGCCTCAGCTGAGACGAGGCCGCCTCCTCTGCTGGGAGGAACTTCACGTCCCTGGCAGGAAATGACCTCAGCAGAGCAATGGCACAGAACAGTGGCTTGTGGCAAAACAGCCTCGGTTTCTGTTGAGCCAGGGGCCATCTAGAGGGAATGAAACAGACACTCTAGCTCCAGAAGAGCTGCACCCCTCGTGGCCTTGTAACTCACCCCATCCACATCCAGGGGTTTCCCAGGAGGACCTGCTTCACCCTCAGCTCAGGGCGCTGTCCGAGGTGCTGAGTGGCATCTCACTCTCCCCACTCCACCTGCCTGGTCCCCGGCGGCTGGCAGTGCCAGGAAGGCGTGAAACAGTGCCCTCTCTCAGGGACTCAACCCTGCAGGCATCCGGCTCTCGGTGACCACCTGCATGGCCATCTGGTTGCTTATTGGCAGGCTCGGGTGGGCGGTAGGTTCCACTACACTGAACTCCAAGAATTTGAGTTGGTTATTTTTTCCCAATAGAACGTGTGTGCTACGATTTCATTAGTGAAGAGAGAATTGAGTAGAGGACTGGAAAGTTGGGGTGCTGTGGAACTCTGCCTAATTTGGGAATACCTGAGGAATATAATTGAAAATAGAACACAGCACAAACCAAAACCTCAGGCTTGATCCTCACCCTTATGGAGCAAATGCCTATGGGAGAGATGGCTCACACTGCTCCACAGGGGAGAGCTGATGGCCTCTGGCATGAGGGCCACCTGAGGACACCTGCTATGTGCTGAGAACATAAGTGGCACCTGACCAGACTGGGTGCCAGGGAAGGTCTCCCAGGTGGGTGGCTTCTGTACTGATGGAGCAGATTGGCTAGAAGCGGGTGGCAAGACTTTTCCCTGATGGTACCTTGCCTGGCATCAACTGAGGGCACCAGGGAGAGAGGAACAGAGAGTATCCACCATAGGAAGTGAACCCCGGGTACTTCCCACCACTCAAGCAGCCTGCTAGCTATGTGTGGCCTCAGCGCATAGGAATCACTTTGGGCCCCTCATGAAGACCTCACCTGGGCTGCAGCTGTCCTTGTCTCGTCCTAGGAGGATGTTGTGGGAGCATGACCCAGCTTCAGATGAGTCCCTCCCGTAGAGTCCAGTTTGGTGCTGGTGGGCCTGACACGTGCTTAAAGTGTATCTAGGTCTGCTGCTTCCCCTACGACTCTGCCCTCTGCACAGAGCCCTTCCTGGTCTTCATCAGGGTCTGACAAGTTTATATTGATAACCCATGGATGAGTTGTTGGGATCCCATCAAATTAATTCCAATCTATCACACCCAGTGCAACTCATGGGGAGAATAAAGACACCTAACTACACATAAGGCATAATTGTAGCTATGGGGAGCCGAGGGGTCCTAAGTCCAGCCATGGTGATGGCTAGCTGGAACAAAGGCATCGACCCACGGCAGAACCCTTGTTTTATTAATTCATGAAGAAGCTGGAGGAAGAGTGACTGTGAGAATGGTGGGAAGTAGGTGAGTGCTGTGAGTTGGGCTGGGAAGGAGGCCTGAACTCACCTCTGCAGTATGCAGAGAAAGATCTGCAGAGCAATCTGCATAGCCCCATCAAGATAGTAGCCAACGTTTTGGGGTCAGTGATTTAGCTCTGATGTGTAACCTCTCAAGCCTCAGGAAGTCAAACCCTCTATCTTGAGGCTCAATCCCAACCAACAGCATGGAGCACTGACTCTTTGTCCCATCTTGACCTGGCTCACATGAGAGAGCAGTAGGTGGGGCATTTTAGGGAAACACGACTGCTGCCTGCAGAGACTGCCGCCAGCACCTTGGCTAGACCACTACATACTGCTTAAAGCCAACTGAAAGAATAAGGAAATGTCCTAGCCAGCTCTGTACATACCAGTGCATGGAAAATGGAAATAGGCACGGGCTCAGCCACGACGGAGACCACCGCTCCTCACTGAAGGTGGACCTCCACAGTGGTCCTCTACCCAGGGGTCCTCCACAGCCCTCAACTTGGGGACCATCCAGCTGCCTTCTATGTAAAGCCTCTCCTTGTCCTGAGGGAGAGCCTTTGCCCTTCGTTGTTCTCCCATTGTCTCTTGCCCCTTCCCAGTTCACTGGGGAGGGAGGCTAAGCAAGAACCATCGCCCGTTTCTAGATGAGGAAATTCAGTACTGGGGAGGTCCCAGAACTGGTGGGAGCAGAACTGGGATCTGCCAACGTCTCCCTACTTGTCGATGCCCTGACACACCACTGCCTCCTGGCCAGTAACCAAACGCAGGTTCTGTGTGCATGTGTCTGTATGGCTTAGTTATTTTCTTTGTTGCTGGGACAAAATGCCAGGCAAACACAGCTTAGGAGGGAGAGATTTATTTTGGCTAATGGTCTGCAGAGCTTTCAGTCCACTGGCAGCTGGGTCCAAGTCAGAGCAGCATGACACAGTGACACAGTGGGGAAGGAGCAGCTCATGGCATGGCAGTGGACAGCAGAGGGCATCCAGAGAGGGGGAAGGAGGCAGGCCCTTGCAGGCCAAGCCCTAGTGACCTACTGCCAGTCAGCCTCGTTTCTCGGCTTCACACGTGGCCATAAACTGAGTGGACTCACCCACACCGATAGTGTCCACCCCATGATGCACTCATCTCCCCAGGCCCCACCTAGAGCACATGAGGCTTTGGGGGCATCGAGATGGAAACCACAAACATGTGTGTGTATGTCTGGGTCCCTGTGCGGTTTGTGTGCGTGCACACCTGTGTGCTTACGTGTCTGTGGTTAATGTGGGTAGACCCAGCATGTGTGGTGTATGTGCACGTGGAAGGGGCAGGGAGGTTTTTCCATCTGGCTCTGCTGAGATGGTGAGATGTCCCCACCTGTCTGGTTGGGGTGATGTCCCCTTGGCACTCAGTGACATGGAATGTCTTGCTTGGAAAGTTCACCAATGAGCAACACTAAAACACACCATTTTCTCCTCAGTCCTCCAGCCCCTCCTAGTGCCAGCCCCACAGCATGCCGAGATGCAGGGCTCCGTCCTTCTAAGACTCTAGCAGCTTGGCTTCCTGCACGAGGCGGCGAAGCCCAGAAGCCGCAGCCTGACCTACGCAGCCTTGCGTGAGGGTCACACTGCCCGCTCAGTCTCCTCCCCAGGTCCCATGCTGAGGACTTACTCGGCGCCCCCAAGTACTGAAGCACCCTTAGTGAGGCTCTTCTCAGGAAGCCATTGTATGTCTCCAAGAGCCTTTATTCCAACTTGACAGCCCTGAGGGCTCCAAACAAAAAAATCTCAAAGGTGATCATGACACCTTGACTTAGCTTCTATAAAGAAAAAAAGGAATGCCCACTAGAAACAGATGTAGCAGGTCACCTTGAATCCTCAGCTCATTAATTACGTTAACTTCTAAACCTGTGTCTCTCACAATTACTATTTTTTAAAATAGGCATTATTTTTAGGGCAGTTTTAAGTTAACTGGTTATTATTGTTATTATTATTATTATTATTATTAGTATTATTATTTTGGTACTGGGATCGAACTCAGGACCTTGAGCTTGCGAGCCAGGTGCTTATGTCACTGATAATAATTTCTAAGGGATCTTTGAATGATAAGTGACAGGCTTCTCATTCAGACAGACAAAGCAGAGAAAGAAACTGGTTGGGGAATGTTCTCTGGGCAGTTCCTCAACACGCAGGTGGAGGCAGCGTCTGGACAACCTCCCCGAGCGTGTGAGTGGCCTGCTCGGCTCCCAGCCTGGTGGAAGCTGGCAAGCCCCGACCTGTCTGAGCCTGCTCCCAGCCGGGGTTCGCAGAGAGGTCATGGCGGCAGTTGCTCTGCCTGGTTTGGCTGTTGACAGTCCCTGAGCCAAGCTGGTCTCGTTGGTCCTGGAGGAACTTGGGCTGTCAGCTGTGGGGACGCAGCTCACCTTGGGCTTGGCTGCTCTGAGGAAGGGAGAGGTGAGCTCTCTGTGACTTTCACCATGAGTTGGACAAAGAGCCCTGGGGCCTGGGTTCGAATTCTAGTGCAGCCAGTGGTGTCAGGTCCACGCTCCTTCAGAACTGGCCATCACCCACCTGCTGGTTCTGGGGGCCTGCTGGGCCAGCACCCCAACGTTAGCAATCTCGGGACAGCATTGCTTTCCTCCCGCAGCCCCTGCCCATGCCAGCCCCTGCTGCCTCAGACCTTTGCATGACCGTCCTCTCCGCCTCTCTGGCCTCCGCAGCCTCCTTCCTCCTGGGGTAAGTGTTGGCCCTCCAGACAACCGGGCCTCATCTGTTTGTCCCCGTAGCCCAGCACCTCCTTACTGGGAGCCTCTTGTCTGATGCACAGTGCTTTGGCCTGGAGCCCTGACTGGCAGATGAGGTCAGTGTCGCTTTAGAACCTGAGAGGGTCCAGAGAGCAGGTCGTAAAGAAGCCAGTATACCTAAGGAAACTGGCTCCTCGGCCAATGTGTGTGTGTGTGTGTGTGTGTGTGTGTGTGGTGGGGAATGCAGAAACAGGACAGAAAAATTATATTATATGTTTGCAGATGCAGTACGGATTTTTAAAACCATAAATCACACTGAGCACTTTTGTCAGTAAAATTGAAATGTTGATGAAATAAATGAATTTATTTTAAAAAATCTATGGCAAAATTGACCTCAAAATACAAAATGCAATTACCTTCCATTACAGAAATCAAATCAGAAATTGAATCTCTCTTTTTCATACACACACCCTTTTGACTTAGATTTTACAGGCTAAACCTGTGTCAGGCAAAAAATGTTTAGATTTTGTAGGAATAGCAAATAACTATATTCAAAAATAATTCATAGAAAAATAAAGAAATTATCCGAATAATTTTATGGGGCTGGTATAATCAAAGCAAGTTCAGTAAATTGAATCCAACAGTGCATAAAGTGACATGGCAGAGTGAGGGACAGAGCCGGCTCACTCTCCAAACCCTTTTCTACAAACAGGAGGAAGAGTCCCACCCCGAGGTCCTCTCAGTGGGGCCGGCAGAGGCAGCCTGCGCACCCTGGGGCTCGGCTGTCTTTCCTCCCAGGCAGAGCTCAAGAGCGTGACACGAGTAGCACTGGGGGCCTGAGGACTCGGGCAGGCTGGTAGCAGTGCTCCTGCCACTGTCCTGCCACTAGTACTGGGAACAGCCAGTGATGTAGGACAGAAAATGAGGAGTAGTAAGGAAGGGAGAGACAAGTGTCCTTGTTTTTACAGAAGCACGGGGAATGTTTAGATTAACTTGGAGAACTCATCGGCACTCAGCACAGTGGAAGTGCGGAATCCAGATACAAAATCAGTCTCCCACTGCACACAAAACAATACCCAAAGAGTAAATAAAAGGGAAGGAAGTGCCATTTGTGATGGCAATTACGGCTCTGAAGAGCACCCCTCAGGGCCCTTCCTAAGGAGGCCTGACCCAGGGGGCCAGGCTGGTGGGGAGACTCAACCTCAAAAGAGAATCACCCAGGGCCACAGGCCCACAGATCCAGAAGGCTTTCCCTCTCAAAGGCTGGAAAGAGGAGGGTTAACAACAGAATGCTTATTCTTCGGCAGTGCCCACCCAGCTCCAGCCATGCACCATCGGGCAAGCCCCAGGTTGCAGCTCCAGAGCAGCCCCTTCCTCACCCTACGCCCTGCACAAAGGTCGGGGCTCTGATTCCCTCTCAGTAGTGTCAGTAGGCCGAGCGAGCACTGCTCTCTTATGCCCTGCCTGGCAAGGCCCTGTGGGCCTGACCCTTGCCCACATGGGGTGGCACTGAAAGGACCTAGTAGGGATCTGAGGTCCATAGCCTGCCAGCAGCAAGAGACTCAGACACCAGGCCTTCATAGTACAAGTGTGGCTTGCAACAAGAAAATCAGTCAGCAAAATAATAAAGCAAAGTTTTAAAAAGTCTGTGTCCTCACATTTGAGACAGAAAACATTTGACAAACCCTAGCACATTTTCATGATAAAACACTTGGGATGCAAAGGAATTTCCTCAGCATGGTAAAGAGCATCATGGGAAACTCAGAGCTGCTGATGTCACACTGGATGGTGAAACGCCGAAAGTTTTCCCACTGGGCTTGGGAGGGACATAAGGATGTCTATTTTCAGTGCTAGTATTCAGCATCATACTGGAGCTTCTGCAATGAGAGAGGAAAAAGAAATAAGCAGCACTCAAACTGGAAATGAAAGAGACAAAGCATTTTCCAGACAACACCATCCCCTCCGTAGAAAACCCAAAGGCGCTGAAAAGAGAATGGACAGAGGTGCTAGATGAAGTCAGCAAACTCACAGGGCTTATTGCCTGGTCTGCTCTGTGTTGCAGATAATGATGCTATAGCCTGGGTGTCACAAGCTGAGCAGGCTTGTCCGGTGCACGGCTCAGAGAGTGCGAAGTTTCAGGGTTGCTTCCGTGTGAGCTTCTCATTCGTCAGGCATTGCATGGTGAGGGAGGGAGTGTCCCGTGTGCCAGGCTGGGAGCCTCGCATCGTTAAGATGGCAACGCCACCCCGGAGGGCCTTCAGAGTCCATGCAATCTCTACCAAAACTCCAAGACTTTTTTTTTTTTTGCAAAGAATACAAAATCAATCATGAAATTTATATAAAATTGCAAGATGCTTCAAGTAGCCAAAAACGATCTTAAGAAAGAACAAAATTGGGGGACTGTTATTTGTCAATTTCAAAAGGTACTGCAAATCTGTAGTAATCGAATCAGTACAATACTGGCGTAAAGATAGATATATGTGGTCTAATTAAATGGAATGGACTCCAGAGGTAAACCCTGTAAAAGTGGTGATCAAAATACTATACAGCCAATGTTTAACTTTTTAAAACAATTTGCGGTAAAAGACACATCCCGTTAAGCACCCGCAAGACACTCCCTGACTTAAAGCACACTTATCCCGCCATCCTGCCACTTTCTGGAGCAGTTCTGCAAGTACTCCTTCATGAGTGTCAGAAAATACAGTGAGCACTGCAGCCTTGCACCACCCCACAGAAGGCAGGCTTGCCAATGCGTGATGTTTCTCTGAGCATCTCATTCCCTGGATCTGGTGCCCCGTGACTTCATGCCCTTTCCCAAAGTCAAACGCGTTGACTACGGGTTTTGAATCAGTTCAGGATATCAAGGCAGCCACAACAGCACAACTAAAGACACGCAGAGAAGAAGACTCCAGAACTGCTCTGAAAGTGGCAAGAGTGATGGCTAGGTTTAAAGAGAACAGGAGCCTTTTTAGGGGAGTGAATGGCAAAACATCTTGCTGGAATAATTTAAAATTTTTTTGAACATTCAATGTAGTTTTTTTTTTAGTCACACTTTGTGTGTATGGCCAATTAATTTTAACAAAAGTACTGGAGTACTTATTGGGGAGTTTTCTAACAAGCGACATGGGACAACCTGATACATGCAAAGGGCGGAGGCTGCCTCTTTCCTCATGTAATATGCAAAGCGTAAGCTTAGCCAGGGATGGTGGCGCACACCTGTAATTCCACCACTTGGAAGGCTGAGGCAGTAGGGCTGTTGCGAGTCTAAGGCAAGCCTGGTCTACAGAGTGAGACTCTGTCTCGAAAATGGCCTGGAGGCTGGGGAGATAGCTTGTGGTCTAAGCACCTGACTGGCAAGCACAGGGACCTGGGTTCAATCCCCAGTACTGCATGCCTGGGCATTCATTCCAGGGAAGCAGAAACTTTCATTAACATGAAACCCTGTGCAACTGTTCACAACTCATGCCCCAACTCCTGTCAGACAGCAGTGTTGGTCACCGGTGCAGGTCCCCTCTGCAGGGAGACCCTGTGTGTTCTGGGCACACTGTGTGGGGCTTTCCGACAGCCAGGCTAGGGTACTGCTCCCTGCAAGGCCTCAGATGTCACAGGCGGATCTTTCCAGGGGATCCTCAGAGCACAGCCCAGGGGCTCACCCAGACACCCCAAGAGCCTTGCAGGAAGCCACAGCAGAACCAGGCGCTCTGCACCCCCAGAGTCTCCTGAAGGCTAGGACTCTGCAGGTGGCTCCTGTCCCTCACCTTAGGCGGAAAGAGGCACTTGAGTGAATGGAGAAGGCAGGGCTGTCCCCAAGACACTTATACTCCACTGAGCTGGGGATGTCCCCTCCCCACCATTACTTCTCCCATACCTGGCCCAAGCAGCTGCAGAGGGCAGTTTAGCCACATGGTCTGTGGGTTGGGGGCCGAGAGCGGCCAAGATGCAGTCAGCACCCTCAGCAGCCATCAGGAGCTGCTCTGACCACCACTTTCTTGGGACAGGTTTCCTTCAGGCATTTGGTGGGACTCGGGTCCCCAGGTGGACATCAGTGAACTGGAATGAAATGACAGTGCCCAGCCCAGAGGTCAAGCTCTGGGACTGCATCAGGCCCCAGCATTCACAGCCAGAGGCCAGACTGCAGGGCCTGGTTCCCGGCAGGCCCCGGCCTCCTTGTCAGAGGGTGGCAAAGGCTCTGATTGCCAGCTACAGGCCAGGCCTCACAGAGTGATGGCTGGTCAGTCACCAGTGCTGGATGGCAGGGGCTGTTGACTCAGAGGTGGTTAAAAGGAAACTGGGCCTCACAGGGCAGGACGCTCAGCTTCACTGAAAGGTGAGCTGCTGTGGCTGAAGGGAGCCAATGTCAGTGGAGAGCGCGGCCAGCCACTGCTCCCAGAACAGAGCGGCGGGCTTTGACGAGTTCAGTGAGGGCCGCTGGCCCGGGGCACGGGTCCAACAGATGTCCTTCCTGAGACTGACTCAGGCCTCTGGGTGGCCTCGGCCAGCTGAGCCCAGCAGCTGTGGAGCTTCCCTGCATGCGGCACCGCCGTTGTGCACAGACCCCGGCCCTGGGCTCACAGGCGGCTGCTCCCTCAGGAGCTGCTGAGTCTCTCGCACGCAGACGCCATTGTCCCGCGGAGATCGCCTGGCCTTAGGACAGGGCTGACGGACGTTCAGTGCTCGAGCTGCTGCGAGGCGCAGGGTGGGCAGAAGGCACAACCAGCTCAGCAGCCATGGCTGGCTTAGCCCTGAGTCGCAGGCTCGGGTACAACATTGTCACAGGTCCTCTCAGCAGGGCTGAGCAGAACCTGACTCCGGGACTGAGACTCAAAGAGTCAGACACAGCAGACGATGGAGACGCCAAGCCTGTGCCACGGCGTGGTCCCCGTGGGCATCTGAGGCCCCGGGAGTCGGTTTCCTCAGCTTGTTGGCCTCAGGACCCAGGAGAGGAGCCCAGGCGACTGTAGTCATGACCCATGCGGCAGAGGCGGTGCTTCCTGCACAGCCCGTGGGGGGCTGACGGGGAATCGCCCAGCTGTGTGACCCCAAAGTTAGTGCCCTCGAGGTGACCAGGAGTAGTGCGGGTGAAGGGCTTACGTAGGGTCTCTTCTTGGCCACGATTTCTTCACTTGCACAAACATTCTGCTTCTGTGGTTTTACTGGGTTTCAGGACAGACTGTGGAAGCAGACCTGCAGAAGGGGAGCCGTCCTCAGCACCCCAGAGTGGCTCTGTGCTCTCAGCCTCTGGTCCACGCTGTCTCTTCATGGTGGCTCCTGACAGCTTCGTTAGCTGAGCAGGGCAGTGCGGCCATAGGGCACAGCCCCGAGCAATCCTGCTCCAGCATGGCACCGCAGGGGCAGCGGGGAGCCCGGCAGAAGTGCATTTGCATGTTCCCTCCTCAGAACCCAAGCTTGGACGAGGTCTTGGGGGCTCGTGGGCGCAGTGAGCTACAGCTCGGCCCTGGGCCCATCTGCTCACCCTGCAGCTGCCCCTCAGAGGGCACCCCAGGTGCCTGTGCCCCCAGGCTCAGCCATCTGGGCTCTGGACACGAGGTCCTCTGCAAGGAGCAGCTCCTCCCTCCCAGTTCTGTTGGCCCAGGCGCCACCTGGCAGTGACTGAGCTCCAACTTCTGCATGCAGCATTCCCTGAGCACAGAGAGTGGCCGGTGGCACGGGGCCCGAGCCACAGCTCCCAGAGGAGCTGCTAGCTGGGGACCACAGCGGATGAGGCCCGGGGAGGCGGTGTGATGCCTTCCTCCTGAGGGCACACGAAGGTGAGGATCGTACGTGGTCCCTGATGGAGGGTGCCAGGGAGAGGACACAGGACACTGGCACAAATGCAGCACAGGGTGGGGGCGCAGGGCCAGTGTGACCAAGTGTCCACACAGACTCCAGTGGCCTCCTGTCAGACCCCAGTTCGCAGGCAGGCCAGGGGTTCCAGGGTGAGCACGGAGTGCTGAGGGGGGACACAGCTCCTGCTCAGGAGGTCACTGTTTCCGCCAGTCACCCCAAGACCTGGAGGGGCCAGCGAAAGCCTGTTGGTGGGAAGGTGGCCCCAGGCCAGCAGAGCAGCCCCAGCATCAAGGGCCAGGAGGCCAAAGCCCAGGAATCTCTAGGCAGAAGGCACTAGGGGTGGCTGAAAGGGGGACCCTGAGCCCCTGCCTGCTGCTCCCCAAGGGTGCCCCGCCTCTGTCCACCGGCAGATGGCAGTAGTGAGTGCACATGAATGGGTGCATTTGGTTGTGTGAGTGCATGTGCGTGTGTGTGCGTGTGTGTGAGACTGTGCCCTGCCGAGCCTGTGTGTGTGCGTGTGAACAAGTGTGAGTGTCCGTTAGGTTTCCCCTGTGAGTGTGTCTGGCGTGTGCAGGGGAGTGAGTCACACGGGATGCTCTTGCTCATGCGCTGTGGCGGCAGCCGCGTCGCGCACGCGCCACAGTGCTGGCCAGCGCGGGCTGAGTGCCGCCGACGCGCTCCGTGGGCTGCGCCTGCACTGGCATCTCAGAGCCACACGCACAGCCGCTCCACAGCGCCCGGTCGCGGCATTATTCTCTCCCTCTCTTTTCTATAGTGTCTTACCCTGCAACTGACAATTACGGTTCCAAAGAACATGAAATGGAGGAGAAATTACAGCAATTTATCAAGTGAAATTATAGGTGTAGACACATGTCAGCAGTGGAAACAGTTCCTATCAAAATTAAAGTATTTGGAAATTTTTCTCAAATTTCAAATTATGCCAATACCGTATTCTGCGCTGCCGCTGCACGGCGTCGTAATTGCAGGATTACCCGGATGCGCCTCCTGGTCCGCTCGTGATGTGGGCATGAACGGCGCAGAGCCCCACAGCTCCCCGAGATGAGAGGCAGGAGGGAAGGCCACACAGCGGGGTCCTTCCGGTGGCAACTGCCCTCCTTCCTCTGACCCCGGGCAACGCCTCTGTGCTTCCATGCCCTGGCCCTGCTGTGGTCACACCAGGGGCCAGGAGATGACTCGCCCCTGGGCGGAGACAGTGGCCATGGGCCTCTGTCAGGGGCTCAAGAGGAGCAGGCTGGCCCTGTGGGCTCCAGGTGGGTCGGGGACAGGTCGGCGGCGGACTAAAGCAGGGTCCGGCCACAGGTGTTCTGAACCGAAGGGCTGGAAAGGAACCCCCAGCCAGGCCCCTCAGATCTTTCCAGGATCAGCCTGGGGACACTGCTATCAATTTCTGCAGGACTGTTGGAGGCTTGCAGGTGGCGTGGGGGAGGGGGGCAGAGGCAGGAGGAGTTTTCAAGGGACAGGAATGATGCTCAGATGTGCCTCCTGTGGGCAAGGGGGTGTGGGTGCAGGGGCGCGTGGGCTCTGTGAGCAATCAGAGCCAGCCAGCCAGCGAGATGGCAGCCCCTTGAGGCCCCTCACCCCTGCCAGCAGACCCCTCTCTGGCCTGGTGCACCCCCACTGTGCCTCATACACCCCGACTTTCCATCCCCTGTTGGAACGGAGTGTGCTCTTATTGGGATGGTCATGTGACGCTGCCATATTATTCCACTAGCTTATTATTCATGATGAAAAATTATTCTAATAACATTTTCCATGCTATTGATATTCCAAAGATGAGCCATTTAAGGCCCCTGCCTGTGGCCCTCTGCTTGGTGAGAGTCAGCCTATTTTTAACAAAGTATATTGAAATTAAAATCTAATCACTTGCAATATGCTATGTCTGACAAATACGTTCTCAGAATCACAGCTGAGCCAGGGCCAGGCGGTAGGGGTGGGCAGGAGCGGTGCAGCAGTGCCCAGAGGGAGCTGCCCACTCATCCAAGGTCCCTTTCCTCAGGAGAGAGCCAGCCCCTCTGCCTCCACCCCTGCCTGGCTCCCTGCTGGCTTCCTTCCACCACCCCACCCCCAGCCTTAGGTTCTCGTCCAGCGTCCAGCGACTCAGAGTCTGCCCGGCTAGGGTGCTCCTTGCATCCAGAGGGGCTGCTCCCTGGTGACAGGGCTCTTCCCAACCTTGCCCTCCTCTTCTGGCTGCCCTCTGCCGGGGCGTCCTTGGTCCCCCCTCCCTTGGGCAGTGCGTCCAACAGCCCCAGGGTGTTGTCTGGCATCTTTGAGGGCCACCTTGTTCCACTCCCTCTTCTGAGCACATTCTGTGTGCTGCTTGGCCAGATGCTTACACAGTGGCTTCTGCTGGGCCACTCAGCGTGCTGCCAGGGATAAGGATGAGGCAGGGGACTGGCCTCAGGGGCGGAAGCTCTGTGGACCTCTCTAACCAGCAACGCTGTCTGCTAGGCCAGTGCCTTGTGCTGGAGAAACAGCCCAGCCTTGGGCTTCCCCACCTGCCTCCATCCCCGAGCCAAGTTCCTTTCTGCTTAGGCTGGGATGCTCAGGTGCGCTGTGCGGTTTATCAGCCACTCCGCATTGTGCAGGCTCAGGGCAGCCGCCAGTGGCAACCCCAGGCTGTAGCCAGGGACACGTTCTTAGCTGTGAAATGGCAAGGGGGATTCTGCGATGTGCACAGAGGTCCGCTGAGGTCCTGGCCCTGGGAGAGGACACTGAGGACCCAGGAGACCCCATGCCATCCATCCTCATGAAGTGGAGCAGGAGGTCCAAGGGGGCAGTGGAGCGAGGCGAGACGGGAGGACACTGCACCGTTGACTGCAAATAAGGGGGCAACGCCGCTAGGAGCTACAGAGGCAGGAAGCTGAGGCTCCCAGACAATCTGGCCCTGCCCACACCTGGACTTTGGCCCAGAAGCCCACATGCGATTGAGGATGAGAAATCTGTGCTGCTCTGAACCAGTCAGTGCGTGACTATCTGTCACCGTGCAACAGAGGTGAAGGGACAGGAAGGGGAACTGAGGAGTCCTGTGACCCCATGGTCCCAGAGGGTCACGCTGGTGTTCATCTCCTCTCTCCTGTGTATGAGGTCCCCTGGCCCGTACCTGGCCCAGCCCTGATGACCCCCAGCATGATGCAGTATTTCTCATGCCTTTTAATGGCCACCTCACCTCCAGGAAGGAGCGTCTATATTAAAAGTTGCCAGGGCCCAGGGGAGAAAGTGGGTAGAAAGCTGCTCTGATGCCCGAACTCTGTGTGCCCAGGCTCCTACCCTGTCTGCAGTGCCTTCCCTGGGCTCTGGCGATGTGCACGGGGCCTGCAGCGCAGCTGAGTGTGGCGGGTCCGGAGGTGGAGTGGCTCTGTGGACACTAGAGCTACGAGGGGGCAACTCTGCTACAAACCAGCAGCCACGTGCACCCGACCAGTCAGGATGACCAAAACCACGTGAGAGTTCCACAGAGCAGAGGACACGAAGAGGCTTCACTCGGCCCAAGTTTTTGGCCTCTGTAATAAATTCTCAAAGCAACTTGATTTTTCCCTTTGATGACTTCATTTGATACTGTCTGAAATGGTCTTGCTGCTGTAATGTCAAGTTGTCACAAAGCTCCAGAGAGGAACCCGAGCCCGGCTTCACTGGCTTGGAGGGCAGCTACGTCCCTTGGCTCCTGGCACCTCCTCTGAGGTTGCAGGCCCCCCCCCTGAGCATCCTTGTCCTCCCAGCTCCCTCAGTTCCAGCCTCTGTGTTCAAGGGCTCCTAGGGGCTGTGTGGATAGTCCAGACCCTCTCGCCCTCTGAAGGCGAGTGAGTCAGCAATCTGTGTTCTCTCTGTCGTTGTCACAGAGCCACATTTCCACCCCACGCACCGGGGCCTGGACATCCTTGGAGGCCCCCTGGGGGCCTCAAGCACTGCCTAGAACTGTGGATCACGCTTAGGGTAAACCATAAGATGCCCGGTTCAGTGTGAATTTCAGGTAAACAATGGGTAATTTTTTTAGTGTATGACCGTCCCGAATGTTGCAGGGTTCACTTGAACATTCTTGGACTCCCCGTGCTGGAGCGGCCAGGATTGCGGCCCCCGTGTGCCTCACGCTGCGCTTGAGGCAAGGACTGGTTTCCCAGGGGAGTTTCACTGTGGGAAAAATGGGGCACAGCGCAGCTTGCCAGCTGGCCCCAAGACTCTGCTTAGGGGAGACAGGGACCATACGCCACCAGCAACGACTCTGAACTCAGGCCCAGCAGGTGATCTCCAGGGTCTCTGGTTCCCCCAATTGACCTGAACTCTGCCAAGGTTGGCCTGGCCCCGACCCAGCAGACACTCGGGCCTCAGGGCCCTTCAGCTGCCCCGGCCTCGGTTCTGTGCCGTCTGCGTCAGCCCACACCAGCCCCTTCGGCTTGACCAGCAGGTAATGATTCCTTCTCCTCAGAGTAAACCAGGGAACTGGGTAAGCATGGTTTTCTTCTGTTGAACTCACTGTGGACTTATCTCCCTGAAGAGAAGTGAGCTGCGAAGATCAACATGCAGGAAGCAGTGTGGGGCCTGGGCAAGGCTTCCAGATGCAGCCTCTACTCAGGCAAAGCATCTTGGATCCTAGGGACCAGGGAGATAGCTCAGTGGAATAAGTATTTGCCAGGCAAATGCAAGGTCCTGAGTTCAATCCTTAGTACAGAAAAAGAAAGAAAGAAGAAAGAAAGAAAGAAAGAAAGAAAGAAAGAAAGAAAGAAAGAAAGACGCCTTCTATCCTGAGACCAGAGCTTAGGCCGGGTCCCACCACTTCCAGAAGGCAGTGCCGGGGCCTAGGCAGGCCAGGAGGAGCGTGCGCACCAGCATATGCAGCTCCCTGTCTACCGCAGTCTCCAGCCAGGGTCTCTCTGTTCACTGTGGGGTTCCTGGGGAAGTGCCCCGTGCCTTCACCTCCTGGTGGAACAAATGGCTTCCTCCTGCTGCATCTCTGTTGTCTCAACCCTACCCGTGTGGCTCCTTTTACAAACTGTCCTTGAGATCCTGTGGCCCAGAACTCCAGAAGGTGAGGAGTGAGGTGACGAGGCCCCGCCCCACGCCTTCTCCCTGGGGTCAGAGTCCGTAAGAAATTGTAATTAACTTCTTTTTCTGTAAAAGGTGAAGCTATTTTTAAATCAGATGTCTGATTGAATTAAACATTTAGACAACTGGCTGTCTTCTTTTTTGTTTTTTCACGTTATTTAAAGTGCCTATGGAGCACTATTTTTAAATTTTTTCACGTCTTCATGTGTCCTGGTTGTTGGCTGGCATGCCGGGCCTCCCAGCCCCCAGTCCAGTGGGTGCAGGAGCCAACGTCAGGGTGCAGAGATACCTTCTCCAGCACTGGCAATTGGTACCGCGTGCTGCACATTCAGACAGAAGAGCGTTTCTTAGGGAAAATCCCGTCCATCTCTAATGACTGCCTTCCGCACCAACCCTGCTCCGTCTCCAGCCCTGCTAGCCCACACCTGCGATTCCTGCCTCACAGCCACACTCTTTACCACCCTGGGAGGGAAGAGTCCAGGATGGGGCTGGGGAAGGGCAGAGGACCAAGAGAGGGGGAGGATGAAGAAGGAAGGGCGGGGGTGGGGCGAGGGCTGGGGGTGGGGGGGGGTGTATTCCAGGGACAGCCTGGCTTCATTCCTCAGAGAGTCTGCATTCTGACTCTTACATAACGGTGACTCCTAAATCTCACACGCCTCAGGATGCCAAATCAGCAGAAATGGCACCTGCCTTCCTCGTGGCTAAGGTGAAGCACCCAGCGCTCAAAGCTAAGGGGAAAGGTTTACTGTAGCTCACAGCTTGTGGAGTTCCAGTCCACAGGCAGCTGGCTCCAAGCAGGGTGCCATGGAGGGGCGTCCCAGGGTGGGTAGGCGGCCACAGAGGACAAACAGCAGCGAGGGAAGCAGCGGCAGGCAGAACATGACCAAGCGTCCAGGAAGCAGCACGCGCAGCCTGCCTCTCCCTCTTAGCCTCTCCAGACTACCCACACCTTCAGTGGTGCCAACCAAGCCCAAGGTGGGCCTCCCTCATATCCACCCACAGAGCTGTGCCAAGCCAATCAGGAGGCTGATTTAATAATCACACACACTTAATCCTAGCATCATCCCCCCCCCCCAATCTGTCCACCTCTGAAAAATCCCATCTATGGCTGCACAGAGCTTTTGAGGGGCATCTAGCCACAAACCATTACATTCTGCCACTGGCCTCCCCAAATCCCATGCACATCCCTTTATGCAAAAGGTATGTAGCCCATCTCCAAGAGTTGCCAAAGTCCCAAAAGTTTTAGTATTGTTGAAAAGTCCAAACCCAGAGTCTCCTCTGAGATTTACAGCAAACTCTTAGTTACAAGCCCCTGCACAAATGAAAAGAAAATTCTTCCAAACTACAATACCATAAGATAAACATTCTCCTGCTGAAAGATACAAATAGGGGGAGGGAAAGTATGGAATCAAAGTAAGTAAAAGCTCTAGCCAGGCAAACAATAGCTTGCACAGTTCCATATCCAGCATCCAGAGCAGTCTGGGCAAGATAGGAGCTCCGGAAGGTTCAGGTGGCTCTGCCCCCTGTGGCA
>PVKN010012041.1:0-21112 GCA_004027915.1 Capromys pilorides
GGGGGGGGGGGGGGGTTGCAGGGAAGATAGCTTCGTGGCACAAGTGCCTGTCTGGCAAGTGCAAGGTCATGAGTTCGAACCCCGGTCCCACATACATACATACATACATACATACATACATACATACATAGTAAATGAAGTTTAAAAAAAAAACTCTAGGGGGCCAGTGAGATAGCTCAGTGATCTAAAGCGCCTGCTTAGGCAAGCTGAGGCAACTGCAGGGACTGTGATTCGATCCCTGGCACCACATGCTGCACCAGCCCCACCCCCATGGCAGGCTGAGCTGGCCACTAAATAAATAAATAAATAAATAAATAAATAAATAAATAAATATTTTTTAAAAACATTAGAAACTGTAATGTAAAAAAAAAGAAATGTAATGGACAATGTTACACAATATTTTGAAATATGCTAATGATGAAATATAAGTAAAACATTCTACATGCAATTGTAATACTCAAAAATATACTTATCACAATACCTTACTATTTAAAACAAAAGCCTTGGACTGCATAAGTGCCTGCCTGGCAAGCATAAGGTCCTGAGTTCAATCTCTGGTACTGTAAAAAAAAAAAAAAAAAAAAAACTTCATAGCAGAACTTTTATCATTCTAATCATCAGAATCTAAAGGATTTATGGAGAAGTGACAAATGGGGCATTGAAATTTTTAGGACAATAACAACACTCATGAGCATTTATAACCACCTGAATCCATGACAACTGACAATTTGCATCATTTCATGGTTATAGCTGGTTTTGCAATACATACCATATAAACTTTCCAAATATGATATAAAAATATACGTCCTGGTAGATGCAAAGATACAATACACCATGAACTTAGAAATTTATCGTGGAACAGCCACCAGCTCTTTCTTTATGCAGGAATAAACTATACAACCTTGAGAACAGACTTGCTGCATTCTATTTCAAAAAATAACAAGGGCCAGCCAGACAGCTCAGTGGATTAAAGCGCCTACTTAAGCAAACACAGGGGCCAGGGGTTCAACCTTCAGCCTGCCCTGTTGGCCCCACGCCTGGGGCATGCTGAGACTGCGACTGAGACTGGGTGTGGTGGCACGCACTTGTAATCCCTGCACTTGGGAGGCTGAAAATCAGGAGGATCACTACGAGTCCAATTTGTGTAGTGAGACCCTGTACTAAATAATTCTTTTAAAAAAGTAAAAAATGTCACATTTCACAACTACTCACTAGTTACCCACTGATGTTTCCTTTGCTGAAAGAACACCAGCACAGTAACTATACACAAGAACAAAGCAAAGATTCCTGAAACTTATTGCTAGCTCACAACAGAGAAATGTGTAGCACAATCTTTGGATTTCAGAAAGACCTAACATTGGCCATCTGTAGGGCAAAGAACAACAAAGTAGTTCTGACAGTGTCAATGTTATACCATAAAACTGATAATGAAGCTGGGCATAGTGGTACACATCTATAATCCCAGCACTCATGCGCAGAAGGATCTTGGGAGTTCCAGGTCAGCCTGTGCTACATAGTGAGACCCTGTTTGAACAACAAAAAAAGGTTAATAGTGAATCTTCACCACAAATGATCATGTTTTACAACAAAAGGCGAGGAAAGGGCCGGGGAAATAGCTGAGGGGCACAAGTGCCTGCCTGGCAAGTGCAAGGTCCTGAGTTCGATCCCCAGTTCCACAAAAAAAAAAAAGAGGTGAGGTGAAGTTGCTGAGTTATGCAGCAATTGTGTCACTCAAAACACAAATTGTGGGGGCTGGGGAGATAGCTCCATTGCACAAGTGCCTGCCTGGCAAGTGCAAGGTCATGAGTTCAAACCCTAGTCCTGAAAAAAAAAAAAAAACTAACATTCAGGCCAGCGAGATGGTTCAGTGGTCTAAAGCGCCTGCTTAGGAAAGCTCAGGCAACTGCAGGGACTGCGGTTCAATCCCTGGCACCACATGCTGCGCCAGCCCCACCACCAGGGCAGGCTGAGCCAGCCACAAAATAAATAAACAAACAAACAAACACAACAAGCAAACAAATATATAAATAAAATAAAATAAAATTTAAAAAAAAAAAAACCACAAATTGTCTAATGGCTGCGTTTTACTCAACCCTCAATGTGTCAGGCATAGTTTCATAGCTTACAAAGAAAGTAACAAGCACAAAATACCATGGAGAAGTTTTCTTAAGAGGAGTGGAGGGGCCAGGGAGATAGCTCTGTGGCACAAGTGCCTGCCTGGCAAGTGCAAGGTCGTGAGTTCAAACTCCAGTCCTGCCTCGCCCCCCAAAAAAAGAGGCTTAGGACTGGAACTGATTGATATATGATGGATTGGGTACAACAGGGAAAGAACAATTTGTATTTACCAAATAACTTTGCTAAAAGAGCAAACATGTGAAACATCACAAGAATCTCCTCAAAATACAGAAAGATCAGCAAGACATCCAGTGTGTTCTACTGGAGAAGACAAAAAAACAATGCACGTCATCACCATAAGCGATCCTCGTGCACGGAACATGCTGCTCTCTGCCTTAGGTGTGGGGAGGGTTATGTGTGTGGTAGTTTTATTTATATTTTCATTGTAGTTCACACAGGAATTTATTTCTGTTGTTTTTAGATTTTATAAACAAGTCAACAGTTGATGTTGAACTGTTGATCCTTGTTCTACTGCACTCGTCACGTACGTGATGTTTTATGTTCTGCCAAGTGCACACTGTGTAACAGCAAGCACCTGACAAAGTGGACTAGAGTGACAACTATGGCCTGCCAGGCAGGACAGCACATGTGCCTTGTGGATGGGATGCGAACGGGTCCCAGGTGAAAACTGCCTTAGGTGTGGAGAAGACTAAAGCAAGACTGTGGAAGTCTTATTTGTATCTTCACTGTGCAGCTTGCATAGCAATTTGTTTTTCTGCTGGGTTTTGTTTGTTTTTTTTGCAACACGTAGCCTGGAAGAAATCAGAGCCATCCTCCTGCCTCAGCCTCCCTGGGATCACGGGTATGCACCATCATGTCAAGCAGTCTTACATCTTGCAAGCAGGTGAAGAGTTTACACAGAAAACGTTTTAATGTCTACTCCACTCAGTACCTATTAAAAACTTAGTAGTGATATTTTACTTTCCTGTTAAGTACATATTAATCAGTAATTCGTAGAATTAAAAATAGACCAATAGAAATACCCCTAAAACATAGATGCAGGCTTTATACACAGTGCACCTTTCCAAAAAATTTAGTGAAGCAGCCAGGGATATAGCTCAGCAGCATAAGCTCTTGCATGGCCAAATGTAATGTTCCCAGTTCGACTCCCAGTATTAAAAAAATTACTATGGTGCTGTTAGGGTGAGGCTTGGTAGAGGCAATTAACTCAGAGGACTCACAAAGGTCATGTGGGCCTGGATCAGTCCCCTAGAAAAACTGCTCGAAGTAGCCTGGCAGCTCCCCGACCCTCTCATGCATATGCACCCCCATGCCAGTCACCAAGCTGTGATGTGGCCAGGACTTCACTACAGATTGGGCCGGTTTGGGCTTACAGCCTCCAACACTTAACTAAATCAACATCTTTAAAAAAAAACCTGGAGCCTCGCATGGTGGTGCATGCTTGTAATCCCAGCACTTGGGAAGCTGAGGCAAGATCAGTGTGAGCTCAAGACCAGCCTGGGCTACAAAAGTGAGCTCAAGGCCAGCCTGAACTGCATAGCCAGACAGTCTCAAAAAGACAAAAAGAGAAAAGAAAAAAAATTGGGCTGGCGTGACAGCTGAGCAGACTTCAGTGCCTGCTTAGACAAGTGCAGGGACCAGGTTTCAATCCCGGATACATGTTCACAGGATAGAGTCCAGACCTGGTGGCACACACGTGTAATCCCAGCACTTGGGAGGCTGAGGCAGGAGGATCAATGTGAGTTTTAGACCAGCCTGGGTTACAAAAGTGAGCTCAAGGGCAGCCTGAACTGCAGTGAGACCTTGTATCCAAAAAAAAAAAAAAAAAAAAAAACTTCATAAAGTGGCTTCAAAAAGCAGAACCCTAAGTGGAACTTCTCCTTGCTCCAAGAAAAGCAGCGGTCTAGGAACACAGGTGCCACTACAGCCAGGAGGGCACCCCAGAGCAATAGAAGACACAATCCTGCTCCTACTCAGGTTCCTACCTTTCACAGGATTCCTGGCACTGTGCACAACCCACTAGTTTAAAAAACAAGTGCTCCCATTTCCTGATCCTTTCGGAATGGATTACTGCCTGGCCTGGTGACACACACCTGTGATCCCAGCCAGATTGGCAATGCAAATCCAAGGCCAGCCTCAATAGCGGGACCTCTCACACAGAAAAAGCCAAAATACAGAAATTACAGTAGAAAACAGACCTGATGGGAAAGGGTGAGGGAAGGAACCTAAGCTGGAGCACCTGGGACAGTCCTGCCCTTATCTGTGTGAAGGCCAAGGACACCTGTGTGCAGTGTTCCCAGTATGTAGCGCAGGAAGTTGAGCTTCTATAAAAGGCTGGCATTTCCAGCCAACCAGATATGGGTCTCATAGCTTTCAGATTCCTTTGGGTTTTCAGTTGCACTAAGGCCATGCCTCGGGTGGAGGCTTTATCAACCCTGGTCTTACCAGACATCTCCCCTACCTGTGCAGTCTTGACTAAAAACCTCTACAGGGCTCTCTTGGAGTTAGGGTCACCAGGGACGGATGAGTACTCTGCAGTGATACCATACGCTCACCTAGTAAGTGGAGACGAGAGCTCCTGTTCACATTTTAGATTTCAAAAAGGTAATTTTCACCTAATGCAGTTGTTCAATTGGGAGAGGCAGTTACCTAACCTAACTGGATCTCAGGAGCCTCCCTCCCCTACTTCAGATGACTCACACAGGCAGCTAGTGCTGTACAAGGCAATCACCCAGGTGGCTTTTGGAAGCTCTTGCGCCTCCTGCCCCACCCCTCAGGGCAGACACTGGCCCTGTGAAGGTAGGACACAGGAAACCTGGACAGGGGCTCCCCCCACCTCTACGAAGTCCCCACTCCACAACAGCAGGTGCGTTCATGCGGGGTCAGGCACTGGGTGACCAGGGGACCAGACAGCAGACCACCTCTGCGCAGCAGACTCCAAGGCAGCAATACCAACAGCAGCTGTTCAGTTTTTATTGAACATGTTACAAAACGAGGTTTAGTCGAAAAGACCAAAGCCCATGTCATCCTCAGATTCCTCGGATTCTTCTTTCTTTGCTTCCACCTTCTTCTCCTCAGCTGGGGCAGCAGCAGTGGAGGGGGCAGGGCCACCTGCAGGTGCAGCACCGGCTGCGGGAGCAGGGCCCCCAGCCCCTACATTGCAGATGAGGCTCCCAATGTTGACATTGGCCAGGGCCTGCAATGCACGCATGCACAGGTAAAGGCTCACTTCTGTCCTGTTACACAGCAGTCATCCCACCAAAAACACCCCTTCCCACTCATGTTGGGGAGTGGCTTACACTTTTCCCTAACTATGCTAACATTTTCAATTGAACTTCTCACCCTGACTGACTTTCCTCTGCTGACAGCAACACAGGTGGAGCAGTGCATCCTGCTAGTTACCAGAACTCTATCCAGCTTTGAATCTTATATAGAATTCACAGCTGTATGCAAAGAGCGAGGTTCAACTGAACCCTTTCCTCTTCCATTCCCAGCCTTTGTTAAATTTATATACATACGCACATACATCCATGCACTTTTCTGTGGCATTGTGGGTTGAACCCAAGGCCTGTGGCTGAGCTGCATTCTCAGCTTTTTAAAAATTTTGCAACGTGGTCCAAGTTGCACTTGTAATCTTCCTTTCTCAGCCTCCCTAGAATACGCAGTCATGAGCCACCCTAGATGGCCATAATTTTCAGACTGTTAGCAGGAAATAATGACACACACATGCCTCTGATGGGGCTGACTGAGGCAAGGAAGATAATCCTGAGTTCAAGACCAGTCTGCACTACATGAGACCCTGTCTCAAAACACAATGTAAAAAGTTTTAGGCTGCTGAGACGGGGCATGGCGGTGCACCTGTAATCCCAGCTCTTGGGAGGCTGTAAACAGGCAGATCACTAGGAATCTGATCTAGTAGTGAGACCCTGAACACCCCGGACCCTTCCCTAAACCACACACACACACAAAAAAAGATTTAAGTTGCTAAGCAACCTAGGACCTTCTCAAAGGAGTGACACAGGTGTAATACATAGTCCACCTTCCCAAGTTCTAGGCAGATATGGCTAGGTTAGACACTATTATTAGCTTTACTCAGTGGAGACCAACAGACCTGTCTCAGGGAAGGCGGCAGCCAGGACAGACTTCCGGGCTGGCAGGGAACCCTTCCTTTGTTGCCATTCATATTTTACATCCGAATACACAGTGAACAGCCAATGAAAGGCCATCAAACTCCATTGCTATGGAACCACATAAACTACCATACTAGACCATTTTTTCTTTTTTAGGCAAGTGTCTACAGGGTGTTCAGGATCTCACTACTAGAACTGACTGGTAGTGATCTGCCTATTTACAGCCTCCCAAGAGCTGGGATTACAGGTCCGCACCACCATGCCCAGTCTCAACTGTCCTCTCAGCGCCCTGCCAGGTGAGGGGCCACCACCCAGCAGGCCCAGGAATCAAACCCCTGGCCCGAGCCTGCTCGCAGGTGCTTTAATCTGTTGAGCGCTGAGCTACTTTATTTGGCCGGCCCTCACACTGGAAGGCTTATTTGCAATACTATCAGTTGTGCTACTTCCTAGGTACCATTTTTTTTTGAGCAGGAATAACAGAACATTTTTTTGTTTCAGAAAGGAAGGAGCAAGGTGTTGCCTTGCTTGTAATCCTAGCACTAGGGAGGCTGAAGCAGGAGGACTCCCAAGTGTTCAAGGCCAGCCTGAGGTACATAGTGAACTTAGAACCACCCTCAACTACAAAGTGAGACCCTGCCTCAAAAAAAAAAAAAAAAAAAAAAAAAAAAAGTAACAGAAGGGATGGGAATCCAAACTCTGAGATCAAGAATGCACCAAGACAGGGGCCGGGCAGAATAGGCGCTTGACTGGCAAACGCAGGGCGTTCCTGAGTTCAATCCCCGGTTGGGGGTGGAGGGGGGGAGGACCCGAAGCCTCATCAGCACCTAAATTCCACGGAACACACAGAAGATACAGTACGCGCGCACACACACACACACACACACCAGACCCAACACGTCAGCAGGCTTCCCAAACCACCTACCTCCCCACGTTCACCTTACCTTTGCGAACAAGCCAGGCCAAAAAGGCTCAACATTGACACCAGCCGCTTTAATGAGGGCATTGATCTTATCCTCCTGCAACAAACAACATGCCAAACCATGGGTGCTTTCCCAATCAAAGCTGTCTTTAACATCTCCAAATTAACCGCAAGTTAAAATCAAATCGCTGGGCCGGCGAGATGGTTCAGTGGTCTAAAGCGCCTGCTTAGGAGGGCTCAGGCAACTGCGGGGACTGCAGTTCGATCCCCGGCACCACATGCTGCGCCAGCGCCACCACCAGGGCAGGCTGAGCCAGCCACAAAACGAATAAATAAACAAACAAACATAACAAGCAAACAAATAAATAAATAAAATTTAAAAAAAAATAAAATAAAATCAAGTCGCCCAAAACGGCCTTCCTTACAGTTGTTACAGTTGCTACGACCAAAGTCTCTGCACTGGGCACCTCCCAGGCCGCAGGGCCCTGAGCCGCTGTCGCACGCTGCAATCAGCCACGCGGCTATTTTAAGAAAACTGGCATGGGGGTGAGGACAGAACGACGCCCGTGTCCTAAGGCGCAACCGGGCACCACTAACCCACTGGGCCCGAGTATGAGGTGTCGGGGTGCGACTGTCAGAAAGCCACAGCTCGGAACGCTCGCGCCCCGCTGCCCCCACGTGTCCTGCCGGGGACCGCAGCACCGCCAGGCCGGAAGCCAAGCGCCTGGCCGCCCGCCCAGCGCCGGAAGCAGGCCGCTCGACGCCGGAGCCAGCCCCCACTCACCGTCACGGTCACCTCGTCGTCGTGCAGGATGAGGGCGGAGTAGATGCAGGCGAGCTCGGAGACGGAGGCCATAACGCGGACTGCCGGGCGCGGTGCTAGTCGCCGGAAGAAGTGAGGGCCTCACCCCAACGCGGCCTTAGCTCCCTCGGAAGAACCGAGCACCTTGGCGGCAGCTGAGGAAAGAAAGCCCAATGCTTGAGCGCAAGCTCTTATACGGCCGTACGGACCAATTGGTGGCCACGTTGGGCGGAAGAGGCGGGACATAGGACTTCCGGCGGCGCATGCGCACAACTCGGGCTTGGCTTTGCCCGTTTTCTGAGTTCCTGCGGGAACGTGCCAGGTTCCCGGGAATAGGTCGTGAAAGTTAAAAATACTTGGGAGATTACCTAAGAAAATGCATATGGTTTCCATGTACTTCTTTAGTTAGTAGGAGTTCTAGTGCAGTGTTGTGACACTGTTTGAGCAATCGGCTAATGACTTCAATCCCTAGCTGGCGGTGATCTACAAGGCACGATCCTCGGTATCCTGGAGACAGTGCCTAAACCGGATTCTCTGAAGTAGGTCCAAAGGACATAAATTCACTCCATCAATATGAGAGTCGAGGGCCGGCGAGATGGTTCAGTGGTCTAAAGCGCCTGCTTAGGAAAGCTCAGGCAACTGCAGGGACTGCGGTTCAATCCCCGGCACCACATGCTGCGCCAGCCCCACCACCAGGGCAGGCTGAGCCAGCCACAAAATAAAGAAAGAAAGAAAGAAACAAACACACACAACAAGCAAACAAATAAATAAATAAAATAAAATAAAAAAATTTAAAAAAAAATATGAGAGTCGAGGGGACCGGGGAGATAGCTCAGGGGCACAAGTGCCTGTCTGACAAGTTCAAGGTCTGGAGTTCGATCCCCGGTTCCGCAAAAAAAAAAAAGAGAGTCGTTGTGCAACCGTGAAATATGGTCTGTCACGACTAAACAGGATTCAAGAGTGCATCCGAAGAGAATTGGTTACATTAAGTTACCAAAGGAAATCTATAGAGTTTTTGTAGAGTCAGCAAACCACTGATACAATTAAACCAGTCAAGCGATTTGGGGGAAACTTGCATATCTTTCATGGCCTGATAGGTTCTGGCCCTCATATGAATTTGTGAATCATGGTGGTCATTTAAATGGCTGAAGCCCTTAAAACAACAGCTTTTCTTCCCACAGACCATCTGCTCCCTTCTTCACCTCAGCCCAGGATGCAATTTGCTTTCACCCTTCCGGAAGCCCTAGGGAAGATCCCAGTTGGTTCCTCTGTACCAAACGTCCCCTCAAAACTCCACCCCTGGCGAAAGGTCATAAAAGCCTCCGCCTCCCTCTGCTCAACTGCAAAGAATCTCTCATCTTCTCTCCATGTCCTCAAAAAGCCCCTTTCCCCTTTCTCATCTGCCTGTTTCTCTGTTGCGACTAAAGCATATCATCGCCCAATAACAGGTATCCACGAAAATCGAAAGCAGTTCACGGTGACCCGTGGAACGTTTGAAGCGTTCCTTAAAACCAGGAACAAGCCAGGTGGGGTGGTGCATTCCTATAATCTCAGCATTCTGGACGGCGAAGGCAGGAGGATCACAATTTCCAGCCTACGTGGAGCAATTTAGCAACTTAACGAGAACCTCTGTTAAAATCTTAAAAATAAATAAAAAGGACTACAGGTGTAGCTCAAGGCCCTCATTCACTCGCTAGTACTACAAAAGATAAAGATCAGGAACAAACCATGGCTTCTTTCACTGCTTCTATTTAAATCACCTTAAAACTTTTTTTTATTTCTTTGGCACAGGGTTTCACTACACAGCTCAAACTCAGTGATCTGCCTGTCTCTGCCTCCCCAGCATGGGATTACAGATGTGTGCCACCACATCTGGTTTCAGGGCACAGTGGGCCAGGGATTCTGGTACTGGCACCGCATGCAGTATGCAGGATTGAGCCTGGGTCATTGCGCTTGCCAGGCAGGCGCTTATACTGCCAAGCTATCTCCCCAGCCTCAGTGACCATTTTAAGAGTTTAGCCATCTTTGTAAGGCAAAATGTACGAAAATCAGAAATAAAAGAAAGTTCATTATTCATAGATAATATTATTTACCCAGAAATTCCATAGAGAACAGCAGAGTTGTTAGATGCAAGGTTAATATGTAAACCCAGCAGCATTTCTGTGCTTAATTATAAAAATACATCTCAGCCTGGGATGTGCTTTAGTGGTAGAATGCTTGCTCAATATACACAAGTCTCCAGATTCTATGGGTGGGGGGCTGTATTAGGGTTTTACTAGAGGAACAGAGATAACACAAGATGTACAAATGTATAAGAAATTACAAGATTGGCTTATGGATGAGGAAGTGTGCAGAGGGCGTCTGCGTGCCCGACACTGAAGGATTCAGTCCCAAGTGCTGAAGCTCACTGCAGCGTTCCGCACAAGTCTCTTATCAGTCGGCCGATGGGTCAGCGACAGAAGGCTTAGGAATCTGTGATGGAGGTTTAAGGATCTGCGCCGGGAAGCTGAAGGATCCAAGCCAGAGAATGAAGAGTTTGGGCTGGAAGCCAGGAGGTGAAGTCCAAGCCCACTCCATAACACCTATCGGTATACCCTTTTTGTGTTGAGTCACCCTGGGGCCCGCCCCTTCAGGCCCGGAGGTGGGGCTGACACAAAGTATCAACCACTAGGATCCACCACTCCTTGTCAACTTGGCAGCTCACCGCGATTTTTAAACCGGTCTCCAGATACAGAGGTATGCATATAATTGCATCTAACATTGTTATAACTATCCTGCATACAAACAGAAATGCACTAATACTCTTACCAAAATAGAAGGTAAGTCTTTTCTTGCTTGATGCTTGTGCTTCAAAATTAACACAAGTTTAATATTCCTAAGAACTAGTACTAAATCTATCCATATTATAACAAACCATATATAGGGGTGAAATGGTATGATTATAATCTCCTTTTCTGTAGCTGATCACAGGGTTATTGCTGGCTTTTTTGTTTGTTTGTTTGTTTGTTTGTTTGCGGGACCAGGGATCAAACTCACAACCTTGCATTTGCCAGGCAGGCACTTGTGCCACAGAGCTATCTCCCCAGCCCCCGTGGCTGGTATTTAGAACTACCTTTTTCTACCATCCATTCTGTATTCCCTTGGTTCTCGGCAAGTACCTCAGCAGGTCTTGGTTCTTTCCCTGATAGAGTGACCCGTGCCTTCAATCCTGAAGGCTCTGCACCGTTTGTCATTGTGCCTGTATTAGGCTGTTGTAGCTTCCCATTCACCTTAATAGCAGGGCATGGTAATACTAAGAGCTCCCCTCCAGGGGATCTCCTGCACTCCAGGTATATTCTTCCTTTCCTCCATTGTGGAGTAGTGATCCAATTCCCCACGCCCTTTTTATGTTTTATTTTTTAAAAACTATTTATTTATTTATGTTATGGCCAGCTCAGCCTGCCCAGAGGGTGGGGCTGATGCAGCATGTGGTGCCAGGGTTCGAACCACGGTCCCTGTAGTTGCCTAAGCTTTCCTAAGCAGGCGCTTTAGAACACTGAGCTATCTCACTGACCCCCCAATTTCCCCTTGATAGTCTGAGTCAATCACCCCTGCCAACTGTCACTCCCTTTTTAGTTTCCTCAGAGGCATGGGGAGAGCAAAGTGACCAAGGGGAAATCTCAGCTTCCAGTTCAGTGGTATCATGTCTGTGCCTCCTGACACAGTCTTTCCCCATTCTGGGACTAGGACTTGTAGTCCAGCACAACATAAGGTTGTGGGGTCAGGAAGCAAAACTTTTGCTAGTGGATCACTAGGGGTAACAGAGAGTGGGTGGGGAGCTTAAAGAGATGACATGAATTGAAGGGTGCAGCTAGAGTTAGGGATTTGAAACCAGGGACTCACACATGTTAGGCAAGCATTCCACTACTGAGCTATCCCCCTGCCCATGACCATTATTTTTACTTGTATAAACCTTTATGATTCACCAGGTGTGGCGCTGCATGCCTGTTATCCCAGAACCCAAGAAGCCGAAAAGCTGAGACAGGAGGATTGTTACCAGTCAGCGGCAAGCCTAGGCCACAGAGTGAGTTCAAGGACAGCCTGACATGTTGCGTGAAACCCTATCTCATTTTTTAAAAAAGTATTTATGCATTTATTTTTGGCAAGACAGGGTCTCGCTGTGCAGTTCAGGCTGGCCTTGAGCTCACTTTTGTAGCCCAGACTGGTCTCAAACTCGCACTGATCCTCCTGCCTCAGCCTCCCAAGTAGTGGGCCACACCTAGCCTTTTTTTTTTTTTTTTTTCCAGAACCAAGGATAGAACTCAGGCCCTTGTACTTCCCAGGCAAGCACTTATTCTACTGAGCTATCTCCCCAGCCCTGAAACCTATCTCAAAAAGACCAAAACGAAACAAACCATAAACATCAGAGGCAATCTAGAGAGCTATGCTGTGGTCAAGAGAAGAAGACCCCAAATTATGCAACACTACAAAATTCTAGTAGTGTTGAATAGAATTTGGCAGGCTGACCTTAAATTTTAAATGGAATGCTCCAAGGCTGTGATAGTAACCAAGGGAATCTTTTAAAGTAAAAAGAGAAGCTTTTCAGAGTGTTGGCTAAAATCAAGTGCAGTAAAAAGAGATTTAGGTGCACAGATAGGACTCCTAGTGACCCTTCCTGTTTTTCAGCCTCCCACACACTGGAAATACAGGCGTGGGCCACCATGCCCAGTCTCATTCACTGCCTCAGCGCACCCTAGGGGTGGGGTCGGCACGGTAGGGCACAGCATGGCGCACGGGGGATGGAAACTTGGTCCCTGCATCTGCAGCAGCACGCAGACATTCTCCCCACCCCAACCCTCCCAAAAAAAACAAGAAACAAACTGAAAAAAGTCATAGATTGGAAGATCTGATGCTGAAGATATTTGAAAGATACACCCAGCAGTGTGTCAATGTGAAGTCTCAAAGTGCAGTGAAAAGTCCAATTTAAAAGAATCCAGTCTAGAGCTGGGGAGATAGCTCAGTGGTCTAAGTGTCTGTCTGGCAAGTGCAAAGATCCAGGTTTAATCCCTGGTACCACATGTTGGGTGTGCCAGGCCGGCCCCTGAAACCACACGTGATGGTGCATGCCTGTAATCTTAGCGCTGGGGAGGCTGAGGCAGCAGGATCACTGTGACTCTGAGCTGCATAGTGAGACCTTGTACCAAATACATAGATTTTTTAAAAATGAAAAAAAAAATTCAGTCTGGCTGTGCTCCTTTGTGACTTTTCTAGGAACACATTGCCTGAGTTGTACAAAGTAAATCAGATAATTATTTCAAAGTTGAAAATGAAAATATTGAATTGCTGCTTCCTTCTGTTGCCTTTGCCCTAATCCCTAGCACCTCATCTTTCTTGGTACTTTGAAGAAGCCCAATACCTGCCTCTTCCTAATATCCTATCACCTTTGTACCCACCCTTTAGTATAGTGTCTCCATAGAATTCTTCCCTACTTGAACTGGCAAGATGGCTCAGCGGTCTAAAGCCCCTGCCTGGGAAAGCTCAGGCAACTGCAGGGACCGAGGTTTGATCACCGGCACATGTTGCGCCAGCCCCACCCCCAGGACAGGCTGAGCTGGCCATAATACAAAAAAAAAAGAATTCTTCCTGACTCACTTATTTTTTTTCCCGACTCACCTATGAAAGTATCTATGCTTAGTTTCTGACTGAGTGGATGTCATGAAGAAAGCTGATTAAAAATTACTATGAAGTTGTGAATAAAACTACAGCTTGCTTCACAAAATAAAAAAATACTGAATTGTCAACTAAAATTTACCAACTAGAGCTAGAAAATGTTGAGTGAAGCTACTGTGTAGAGAAGAGTCACTTAGCAGGGCATGGCAGTCCAAAGCTCGGCTGTCACGCTGGGGTTCCTGTGTAATCCCAAAGTCAGCCACAGCAACTCATCTATTGTCACATGTAATTATAAATGGCTTTAACAGGTGTCAGAGAACTATCACCCCTGTCAGTCACAGCTCTTCTTCAAAACTATTTAGGACAATTGTTTAAGCAGCATTGATCACATGTGTTTCTCTTGTTTTTTTTTTTAAGACAGTCTTGCTATGCAGTTCAGGCTGGCCTTAAGCTCACTTTGTAGCTCAGGCTGGTCTCGAACTTGCAAGGATCCTCCTACTTTTGTCAGCCTCCCGAGGACTGGGATAATAGGAATGCACCACCATGCCCTGTTTTTCTTTGTATCGTATAGGATTTAGAGGATTCCTCATACGTTATTTCAAATTGCACTACCCACACTCCCCTTAGGAAAAACTTACTGAAAATTTTCTTTTTATTTAGTACAGGGTCTCACTAACACAGCTCACACTCACAGTGATCCTGCCTCAGCCTCCCCAGCTCTGGGATCACAAGTGTGTACCACCATGCCCAGTTTCAGGGCTGGCACGGCGCACTTAGGGCTCTGGGGGCCCATATGGCATGGAGTACTGGGAATCAAACTTGGAACCTTGCACTGGCCAGGCAGGCGCTTAGACCACCAAGCTATCTCCCTAGCCTGAAATGTTTTCAAGCTGAGTGTGGTGGCACACACAAGTAACCCTAGCCCTATGGGAGGCTGAGACAGGATTGCAAACTGGAACCCAGCCTGGGCAGTTTAGCAAATTGACAAAGTCTCATCTCAAAGTTAAAAGGACTTATTGTGACATCCCTGGGATCAGTTTCCACATCCCCCTTTACAAAAATGGTTATTTTCAAAGAGCTATTCAGCATGACATTTCAAAAATGATTAATTGGAAAGATCAACCCCTTTAAAAGTACTAAAACAGGACTTAAAGCATTAAGAATATGTGGCAGGTGTTTCAAAAAACACAGGCCATATTTTAGTTTGGGTACTGGGGCTTGATCCCTGGGCTTTAAGCTATATCCCAGGTTTTTAAGACAGGTTCCGTCAAAAGGTTGCCCAGTCTGAGCTCAAATTTATGATCCTCCTGCCTCAGCCTCCTAGGACATTACTAGCATCCTGAGTGACAAGGGATTTCCCCTAACCTTGAATCTACTTTAGGCCATAGCTTCCCACCTTTGCCATGAATAAAAAGCAGATTAGATCATTTTATTTTTTTTTTTTAATTTTTTTTTTAAATTTTATTTGTTTGCTTGTTGTGTTTGTTTGTTTGTTTCTTTCTTTATTTTGTGGCTGGCTCAGCTTGCCCTGGTGGTGGGGCTGGCGCAGCATGTGGTGCCGGGGATCGAACCGCAGTCCCTGCAGTTGCCTGAGCTTTCCTTAGCAGGCGCTTTAGATCACTGAACCATCTCGCCGGCCCAGATTAGATCATTTTAGTATGAAAATCTCAGCTTCAAACGAAACCTAAACTGCAGCAGATCATGGTGCCCACAATCCCAGCATGTGGGGAGGCTGGGGCAGGAAGTCTGAGAAAAATACTGGGCTCTATGTAAGGCCCTATCTCAAACCTTAAAAAAATAAAAAAGGGCTAGCGAGATACCTTGGCAGTCTAAGCAGCTGCCTGGCAAGTATAAAGACCTGGGTCAATCCCCAGTACCACATGCTGTGCCAGCCCCAGAACCCTGGGCGTGCTGAGCTAGCCACCAAAGCCAGGCATGGTGGTGCATGCCTGTAATCTCCGTGCTGGGAAGGCCAACACAGCAGGATCACTGAGTCTGAACTGTGTAGTGAGACCCTGTACCAAACAAAGACCTGAAAAAGTTTTTAAAAGCCTTAAAAAAGTGATCCAGTTTAATCATAGGAAAAGAGCATCCTCTTAGGCAAGAAGTTATTTCCCCATGAACTTCAGCATTCTAACTTATGTTGTCCTCAGACCAAGCTTCATCCTTACGTGTAGAACATGCTTGGCATGCAGATATTATGGACTGCACAGGACAGGAACCGCCCCCTGCATTCAGGCTCCTCCCCTCCAGTGCTCTCTGGGCACTCAGCCCACGGCTAGGAAGCGCCAGGGCGATGCCAGGCTTGGTGCTGATGGCGAGAGGCGGCGCTGAACCAGCAATCGATCACACACTTGCTTTTCTAACAGTGCTTTATTTCCATTCTTTTGGTATATGTGAATATCACAAAGGATATATACACAGCGTGCTCTACTTCTTAAAAGGGCTCCATCATCAGCCGGATCCTGACAGTGCCGTCTTGCAAGTCTGAATTGTCAGATAGGCCTAAAGTGCATTCTCCTCTTTTTAACTATTAGTAAATGAAGACGCCTTTGTGCTCCTTTACACCTGAGTTGTCAATATTGATACACCTCTGTGCTGGATGTTAACACTACCGATGAAGTACATTATGCTCCAGTGAAGCCTCTGCCTCTCTCACCACCCACCACACACGATGATGCCTACTCGCCAAGTCACGTGCCCCTCCAGAAGCTCCTCATCGAGGGAGTGGCACATGACCCTACCTACGCTACCCATGCACTGTGCAGAGAAGAGAAAATGGTGAATCCTGTAGAGACTTTCCTCTTTATTTTCCAGCACTTCTTCCCTTTCTTGCCCTTCTCCTTGGAGGCAAGAACTAGGAAGCCAGACCACAGATCGCAAAATAAAGATGTGAATGAACACACACACACACACACACAAAGTGCATTCTTGCTGCTAGTCAATAGCAGCGTTGGAGAAATATTCAGACGAGAGCTGGAAAAGACGACAAAAAGTGAAGTATGACCTGGATAGAATATGTTCCTAATTACCAAGCTGAACACCTGCTTAAAACACCGGAGTTGGAAGTATACAAAATATACAAAACAATCATTACAAAAATAATTCATATACATATATATAAAAGGAGGAATTCCTCTGCTAGTAATATTAAATAGAGCGAGATCTAAAAAGCACAAAGCCTCTGGGTCCTAGATATGGAGCCGTGGAGCTTGTTCGAGGCCAGTGTAGGTGTTGCTGCAGGCCATGACACTTCCTAAGATGACCCAGAAGAGATGAAGCCAAACAACGACATTGTTTTGCTGCTGGGACTATAGGTTCACGGTTTCTTGCGCCTGAAACAGGAAAAACCCTCATTTAGCACTGAGTTTAACCCGTAGTGACACAATCATCACAAACCCGGAGAGACTGGAAAATTGCCATTTTCTTGGGAAGCTGAGGTAGGAGGGTGGTGTTCAGCGTGAGCCTGGGGCGCACAGCCCGTGTCTCAAAAACCAGAAAGACAGGAGAATGCAAGCTGTTCCAGGGAACAGGAGTTCCCATCCTTACTTGTCGCAACAATTTCCCAAATTGCCTGAGGAATCCAAGTGTTTAAAAAGTTGTAGTTAGCCAGGTGTGGTGGCACATGCCTGTAATCCCAGCACTAGGTAGGCTGACACAGGAGGACTGCCACAGTTTGAGGCCAGCCCCAATTACACAGGAAGACCCTGTCTCAAAAAAAAAAAAAAAAAAAAAAAAAAGGGGTCAGTGAGATAGCTTAGTGGACTAAAAGCTCCTGCTTAGGGCAAGCTCAGGGGCCGGGGTTTAATCCCTGGCACCACATGCCATGCCAGCCTCCCCCCCAGGGCAAGCTGAGCTGGCCACCGAGACCAGGCACGCTGGTGCACCCCTGTATCCCAGTGCTGGGGAAGCTGAAAGCAGGAGGATCATGAGTCTGAGCTGTGTGGTGGGAAATACAAAAAATAATGAAATAAAAGTCGTCGTAGAGCGATTTGTAAAGAAGGAATTCACCAAAATATAGAAAAAACGAGACCCTGGGAGTGTGGATTTAATAGAGAGAAAAGATGCAGCTCTTCTCGCCAGTGAACTCTGATGTTTAGTTTATGTTGAGCAAACGCGGCCTCCTATATCCAGCCCAGGAGGAAAGAAAGAAGCCCATGAAGCCACATCCCAGCTCCACCCGTTGGCCCTGTGTTTGGCTTCAGGATCGCTGGTGGAACACGACAGAGCCGCCACTCTCCCATCCCTCGCAGCCCCAGTGGCCTCTCCGGTCCTGCAAGCTTCCCTGCACTGTGGGCTCCGAGCAGCTCTGCAGGCCACGCCCACACATCCTGTGGGGCCCCACCGAGGGGGAGGGACTCACTTGGGTTGCGCGTGGTGTTGGTATCCTGGTCCCAGCTGAGACCCCGCTCGCATCTCCACGGCCATGGAGCACTGTGAAGACAGACAGGACGGGTCGGCTCCTCCCCGCCAAGCACTTCTAGGGCAGGGGCTCGAGAAGGTGGAGGTTGGCGCTGCTCTCCAGCGTGAGGAAGGCACTGAGGTTAAGCCTCCAGCTGGGCACCTGCTCTGGCGCAGTCCACCACGGGACCAGAAGGGCCTCGGAGGTCATCCTAGGAACTACTTTCTGTACTAAGGGTGGGCGCTCCAAAGCGGGCAGCTGGGGCCAGCGCACGGGCTCTGGGCGACACTCACGCTCCTTCCTACGAGCCCTGGACCCCTGCTTCTATGACCCCGCCCTGCTGTGTTACTCCTGCGGCCCGTCTGGCTCCATTCCTGGGCCCTGTCCCGCACACTGAGAACAGCGAGTCTGCCCGGAGGAGCCCTAGCAAAACACACATGCCCTCTGGCATAGGCACAGTCCCCAGGCTCACGGGCGCCATGAGATAGGCCTCGGCATCTTCAGAGGTCAGAAGAGCTGGGTGTGGGGGTGCACGCCTGTAATCCCAGCACTCGGGATGGTGTGGCAGGGATATATCTCGTGAGTTCAAGGCCAGCCTACCTCCTGAGACCATGTCCCAAAAAACCCAAGGCGGGGAAAAAATCAGGAACTGCTGTCATGGTGGAGCAGAAAGCCCGACATGCCTCCTCCTGAGTTAGCAGAGTGAGTGTTCAACCCTACCCGCGTCTCCACGTCAGTGGATTCCAACTCCATGCCATCTGGTTGTGCAGGTGCCGCCGCCGAGGAGCTTCGCTTGCGACTACTAAAAAAGAACAACAGGATGCCACGGTTACGTGTGCGTCTCATAACAGGTAGATCCTGGGCCCCGGGAAAGCCAGCTATAGCCGTTGTGCGCGAACGACGCATCCCACGGGTGTCCTGCTCCCCTCAGTCAGTGGCTAAGAGACCGGCTCCCCCAAGAGCTCACTCACCCGCCTGGCGACTGCTGTTTTAGGGTCTCGATACCAGTAAATTGCACAGCTTGTCCGCCACCCCTTGTTTTATACACATCACCCTGAAGCCAAGAGAAAAGGCCATGGTTACGCGTGGATACATCCGCATAATAAACACACATGTATCATATTTTACAGTCACCTCGAGACTCTACCGTCTTCTCCAGACTCCCACCCACAAGACCAGATGGCACCAAGGGGCTGCTGAGCACACAGAACCAGCAAAGCTGAGTTCATCTCCCGCACTTGCACCCCTGGTTGAGGGGAGAGGAGATGCTGAAGCTTTTGTTCTACCTGTAATTTAAAAACTAAGCTGCAAGCTGGGTATGGTGACACATGGTTGCTACCCTGGCAGTTAGGAGGCTGAGGCAGGAGGACTGTGAGGTTGAGGCCAGTGCAGACTACAGCACTGAATCCTCCCTCAAGCCAAAAGGGCACAGGGCAATGACAGTGAATTAAGGATCAAGGGAGCTGCCAGAGCTTTCCGTATGCCCCTCGGTACTGTGCCTTCCCTCTCAGCTGCCTTCCAGCTACAAACAGCGGTCTTACTCTTAGCTATTTCTTTTTTTTTTTTTAATTTAAACTTTGTCATGGCCGACTCAGCCTGCCCTGGGGGTGGGGCTGGTGCGGCATGTGGTACTGAGGATTGAACCCCGGTCCCTGTGGTTGCCTAAGCAGGTGCTTTAGACCACCACTGAGCTATCTCGCTGGCCCCACTCTTAGCTATTTCTAAGCACTGTCTTCTAAACTGAACTTTAGGGTTTTGTCTTAGATGACTGTCTTATTTACCTATGGGTCCCATGATCTGAGGAAAGAAACTTCTATAGACATTGAGTCTCTTTCCAGAGGTAGCTCAATCTTGAGTAACTCAGGAGCCAGATTTTAATACAGGCTTTTTGTCTGGAACAGCAAAGGTGCAAGGGTCTGAGTTGCCAAGCTGTCCAGGCCAGGCTCCAATTTCCGGTCCTCTTGCCTCAGCCTCATGATACTGCACTGCCTGGCCTGGCCTAGGGTTACTTTTTTAAGTTGGAGCTACTCCATATACGATAAAGTACATTAGGGATTGGAGTTAAGATGAAACCTGTGATTCTAAGCCCGTTTCAGGAGATTCAGTCCCAATTTAGCAGATTTGCAATGCAGACAGTTAAATTTGCTGCTGAGAAACGTCACACCAAACACCCAGTTATGTCCCAGCTTGACACGGACAGGTCATCAGAATGGCAGCAGGGGAAGGGCTCCTCCTGGCTGAGTTTCAAAGCGTGTTTGCTCCCGCGAGCACCGTTTTTTACCTTAATGAGCTTAGTTTCAATCTCCCCATCGGAGGCTAGTTCCTGGTGGGTCAGCATGTACTTCTCACACTTAGCTAGCGCCTTTTCACTGGGAACAGACACCGTGATGGCGCGGGGCACCTGTGGCTGCATGACTGTCTCGTTGTGCACATTAGAGGCGGGCTTATGATCTACCCATCTCTCCCCTGCAGAGCGGGATCGTCTGCGCCGGTGACCGATGGGAGGTGCATTCTGAGCAGGTTGGAAGAGGCATTGAGAGACAAGGACAGCCCAGAATTAATGGAGAGGCATGATTAGAAGTGCAGCAGGATCGGCTACGCTGGCGGCGGACGGCAGCAGAGCAGACCTCGGCCAAAGCCTTCCTTCCCTACTTCAACTCAAAACCAGCACACCTCTTTTCACACCAGCTTGTCTGTGATGTATTCCACCTACAAGTCCACTTCTCTTTTCACCAAAGGATGAAAGGAGGAATTTGTGGTCATTCTGGTTTCTTTAGGTACGGGGTACCACACAGATCATTTTGCATTTTTCGGCAAATATTGGTATTCATGCCTGCTTCTTTCTGTGAGGCAGCCTACAATCTATTGGATCAGCAAGGCAGTTGAAAACACCAGTAAACGCCCCAAACATGTCCTAGGCACCGATACAGGAGAAAACACTCCTTATGCATACTATAGAAATGATCCTTGAAAGTCTAGCCTTCACACTCCTTAGACAAAGACAAAAATACAAGTTCATGGTGCTGCATTGTGCAAAAATGTTGAAGGATGTTAAGTTGTGACAAGCCCCCCCC
>PVKN010012042.1:0-15528 GCA_004027915.1 Capromys pilorides
ATCTTGTGTATATATTTCTTTGTCTCTTTCTTCTTTTTTTCTCCCTTCTCTCACCCCAGTTTTTCCTTCCCTTTTAACAGTTTTTCCCTTTCACAGTATCTATTGCATCTTTCAGATTTTATTTACTCTTTCAAATTCTTACACTAGGAAGACAATACGATGCTTATACATGCAGGTCTAATCTATGTCACCTATGCGTATGAGTACATGTATGGTCTCTAGTTGCATCCATTTATCTATTAAAGCCTCAAGGTCATCCTTTTTGTATCTGAGGTATACCCCATTATATAAAAATACCACAATTTTTTTTTTAATCCATTCCTCAGTTGATGGGCATTTGAGTTGTCTCCAAGATTAAACTATGACAAATTGCTGTGCTATAAACATGGATGCGCATATATCACTGTGGTATGATGCTTTCAGTTTTTCTGGAAAAGTATTCAGGAGGGGAATAGCTGGCTTAAATGAGATTTCCAAGCCTAGTTTTTTGAGATATCTGCACACTGTTGTCCATAGTGGTTTTAGCAGTCTACTCTCCCAGCAGCAGTGAAAAAGGGCTCCTTTTTCTCAGTAGGCCTTCCAACAATTGTTATTGGTGGTTTTTTTGGTTGTTGTTGAGATCTTAATTTTTAAATGTTTGTACTTGTCACTAGATGCAGATAACAATAGGAAGCAATCAGAAATCCCATCCAACATTATAAAATGGTACAATCACATAGAAAGAAAAGTTTCTTAGAAAACTCAACATGCACATGTACCCTAAGACCATGCTGTTATGCTCAGTTTTATTTTTTATCTAGGAGAAACAAAAACATGACCACAAGAGGACTTGTGCTCAAGTGTTCATGGAAGCTTTATCCTAACTAGCTCAAAATGACAAACTGTAAAAACCAACTGAACAGGCAAACTGAATTGCTTATTCATAAAATCTAATGCCAACCAAAAGTAGAATTGAACAGCTAAAATATACAGACAAATAAATGAATTTTAAAACTGTTAAACTATAAATTTTAAAACTATCTTGCTATTTTGCAAGGATAAGCCAGAAGCTTGGAGGATGTAGGTGTAGATGACAGTTGAGTAGTACATGCAGACCAGAAGCAGATGGAAGGAGCATGTGGAGAACACACGCTTCTTGCCTTCCACAGATCGGATGCCCAAGATGCTAGCAAAAAAAGAGGCCTAACTCAAAAGAACTGAAGCTGTGTGATTCCTCAGCATGAAGTTCTAGAACACACAAAACTCACCTAAGGCAAAAAAAAAATCTAGTACAGTTACAACCTCAAGAGCAGGTGGGTCTGAAGATAGCATTCTGATGGGTGAGAAGCCACCAAGAGACTTTCTTTTTTTATTTTATTTTAAAGAAAAAGTAATAAAAATACATAAAATTTCACATCAAGAAAATAGTGACAATAGTTTGTACATTGGTTATTGTTATCTTTAAAATAGTTGCTCAGAGTACAAGATATAAGCATGGAAAATTGATCAAACCATATGAGCATGAGTGAGACCTTCTGAGGTGAAGTCGACATCTCATGTCTCAGGTGGATTGGGTTGCACAGCTGTGTGAATTTGTCAAAACTTAACAAATGCACATCCTTATTTATGCATGTCATTGTTTGAAAACTTTAGCCATAAAACCCCCCCAGAAAACTATGTAGAAATGTGGAACTGTAACACCCAGAGTTATTTATTTTTAAAAAGTACAAAATAGCCATAGACAAAAGCAGTGTTAGAAACAATACAAGAATTCACTTAAACAATAGGAATTCAACAATGGTTGCTGTATTGCATGATGCTATCTTCAAATTAGTTGTTCTGATTACCAAATATAAAACTATAAGATTTGTTTAAAGAAAAAATAATAATAAAGAAGTGAATTGATATTTGCAGTTTTTTTGAAATGCACAATACATGATAAACCAACGGATAGAAATATGAAAAAATAAGTAGTGAATCAAACATAATGAAAATATATAGACTTATGTGGTAAGGATGGAGTGTCCCCTGCAAAGCTCTGTCAACTTTGCTATGCTTTTAAAACCTTTCATAGTAAGATTATTAGGAAAATTATGGCCCTATATATGGCACAAAACACGTCTCAAGAATAGATGTAGAAGACTGGGTAGGAAGTATCAAGATATACAGTAAGGTGAAAGGGAGATATTGAGAGATGGGAAGAGAATCAGACCTAACAGGCATTTGGGCTGCCTGTGCAGGCTTTGGGATGGGTTGGATACAACAGCTAGGAAAAACATCAATGAAATTTTGCATCTAGACAAATCTGAAAGTTGGACGTGGACCTTTATATCTGCTGGGTGAGGTCCCTGGCAGACTTTCAGGCCCTGTACTAACTGGGGATTAATGGAGTAGCTATAACAATGGGCTAGGATTCATATGAGGGGCAAAAGAGAGAGAGATGTACATTTGTATATCATTGGCAAACGGAGGTGACTAATACAGAGTTTATCACAGCCTAATTGTTGCCAAGAAAAGAGACAGAAAAAGACTGATTAGCAGGAAACCTTGAACGCCAGAATTTAGAAGCCAGAAGCAATGAATAAAACAAATAATAAGAAAAATGGGAAGGAAAGAAATTGCTAAAAATAATGCTACAGAAATTTTTTTGTAAAATGTAAGGAACCAAGATCCACTCTTCACTACAGTGGCAAGACTTCCTGATTGGAGAGGCTGCTGCTCTTTCCTGAAAGGAATAAATTTAAAACAACAAAGTCTTTTCCACAGGCCGTTAGCATGGAAGGCTGCACTGCATACTCCTTCTCCCATTAGTGGTGCTGTGGTCACTCATTATAACATGGAGCCGAGTTTCTTGTGTTCTCACCCAATTCACATCAAAAGGAGTGTGTTGCATCAGAACCTAGGCAACTGTCTCCAAAACAGGATATGGAGAAACATCCACATCAGAGAAGCTACACTTGACATGGGCTTGGGCAGAGCAGACGAACAACATGAACCTGTACCACCATCCTGAAATAGGAAGTGGACAACACCTCACAGGGAAAATTTCAGCACTGCTTCTGGGGTACACGGACTGGTTAACAGGAGCAGGCAAGTCCAACAGGAGAAATGAATAGACTCTGCTGACCTTGCCCTTCCACCTAACTGCTACCTATAGGCCTCACAAAATCCCTCCTCAGGCCTCAGCATGTCTGACAGGCATGGAATGACGGTAGCTCCATGGGAAGCACAGTAAATAAATTACCACATAAATTAGTGTCTTATTCTTTTCCCCTAAGCAAGATTCCAAAACATATGCTCAAGTTGGCTGACTAATACATGAACAATACACAGATTCTCTTTTACTTGATGTAGGGAAATACTCTCCTGAGGGCAACTTTAACATCTTTGTTCCGCAGAGAGTAGATAAGGGGGTTCAGAGTAGGGCTGACTGCTGTGTACAGCAAGGCAACTATCTTGCCATATTGCAGGGATGAGCCAGAAGCTGGGAGGATGTAGGTGTAGATGACAGTGGAGTAGTACATGCAGACCACGAGCAGATGGGAGGAGCAGGTGGAGAATGCACGCTTCTTGCCTTCCACAGATCGGATGCCCAAGATGCTGGCAATGATGAAGCCATAGGACACCATAGTCAGCAGGAAGTTGACCACACCAAAGTACACATCTGCAATGACAATCATGATGTTGTTCAGGGTGGTTGGGCTGCAGGACAGCAGCAGCAATGTGGGGACTTCACACAAAAAGTGATGGATTTGATTGGGACCACAGAAATGCAGTCTAGCCATCAGGCCTGTGTGCACAGATGTGCTAACTGCACTGACTGCCCACACACTGCCTGCAAGCAGGATGCAGACAGGCCGACTCATCTTTGTGCTGTAGTGCAGGGGGCAGCAGATGGCCACATAGCGGTCATAGGCCATGGCTGTGAGCAGCAGCAGCTCAGCCCCCAGAAACCACATTAGGAAGAAGAGCTGAGCCATGCAGCCCTTGTAGGAGATGGTGCTGCCTTTGGCCACCAGGCCCTCCAGAAGTTTGGGAAGGACAGTAGATGTGCAGACAATGTCTAACAGGGCCAGGTTTGTGAGGAAGAAGTACATTGGGGTGTGGAGGCCTGGATTCAGGCTGATGATCATGATGATGATGGCGTTTCCTGAAAGAGCCATGAGATAAAGGAGGAAGAAGAAGGTCAAGAGCAAGACTTGGAGCTGAGTGTCTCCAGAGAAAGTCTGAAGCACAAACTCTACTACGTCCGTGTGGTTATTCCCTCCATTTCTGCCTGCCATCATCGGGCCTCATAGATGAAGGACAAGGCGAAGGATGGGCTGCTCTTCTGCAGTGGGTCCTGTGTAGACTGGATATGTTCACAGTAGGCACCTTTGCTGCAGAAAGCACACGATTAAGGTTATGCAGTTCTTATGCCAAACTCAGGATCCACTCTCCACCCTGGAGACAATGGTCCCCCAAAGCACCCCCTGACTTGTTTTGTCTTTTTTTTTGTATTTTTTAGGGAAGGGTGTACAGAGTGTTCAGGGTCTCACTGCCAAATCAGATGCATAGTGATTCACGTGTTTACAACCTCCCAAGAGCTAGCATTACAAGCATGTGCCACCACACCCAATCTTTTTTTTTTCTTTGCCTCATCCAAAATTGTACTTTGGGTTTGTTTTTTATTACTTTTAATAAGAAATAACAATGTGACAGTTTCAAAACACATTAGTAATACATTTCTAATATTTGATACAATACCTATTGTCCTCCTGTTAGTTATACAGAGCACATGGTGTAGATGTTATAATTTTTCTAATCATTATTGGTACAAAAATATTTTTTCTCATTGAACTAAGAGAAAGTAGTTGTATACATAATCCAATGTTCAATAATCCCAGTGGGTTATTGGTAAAACTGGCAATGTTGGAAGCTGTTGATTTAAACCTTTTACAGTTCAGCATTCTAATGTAGCTTTCTGTTTTATGTCCTTTTGTTAAACATTTCTGCTGATTGGTTAAGGGCAAGGTTAGATAATGGTCCTAGTAACCTCCAGAATGTTTTTGACACTGAGGATAGCAATGTGTAACAGTAAAAATATGTTTGGAATGCCTGTCATTCTGTTCTTCTAGCTGTGCTGCTTCTAATGTAATTTCAGTTGCTGCTATACTCTTTTTCAGGTAATTAGTTGGTTTACAAGCAAACAAAAAACGGTATTAAACGAGAGTAAGAAACTAGGAAAAATGCCATAGGATTGACTGGCTAAAATTTTGTACATACTTAGATTTCTAAATGTCTGTGTAAAAATGTGTAACTGCTTTTATCACATTCTGTAGAGATTTATTAGAATATCAATGATTAATAGAAAATACGAATTCCAAGTTATCTCTAAGATGTTTGATACTCAGAAAGATAGTGATGTTATATTCAAGTACCTGTGTTATAGAGTAATAGTATCACTAAGCTTTTCCTCTGGAGGGTGAAGAATATAAGTTTACAGACCAAAAATTAGAGAAAAAGAAGTGCTATGAGGATAGCCAATACTTTGGCCCTCGCCCTTCAAGGTCATTCAGGACTCAGGACATAAGAGAACCTGTGCTGTAATATCCTATAACTCAGTGATTTCCCAAATTTTCTGTTCAAGGAAATTATGGGACCACAGAGGAAAGGGACTGAAGATATATAGTGCGTCAAAGGAGAGTCATCTAGAGAGAAACCATTCTCTCAGGCTTTCACAGAGAGAAAACTGGCCATGACTCATTCAGATGGCTGACACCAACAACAGTGCTACAAAGAACTGTACATGCTTCCAAAGTAAATCCTGAGAAGATTTGACTGACCTTGGGAGATACAAAAGTTCCATGTTTTGTTATGCAGGTCTTGGTTAAACTTGCCCTTAACACACTCAGTCTTAATTGCTATCTCAGTGCTCTCTGGGGGTGGGGCCAGCACAACACGCCTGGGGATCAAACCCCCACCCCTGTGCCTGCTTGCAGATGCTTTAATCCACTGAGCTATTTGCAAGGTCCACCCCCTGACTGTTTATGCAGACCACAATCTAAAGAACAGGCAACATGAGTCTTCAAGCACTTTGATCTGGATCCTGTCCTATGTTGCCTTGAGATGCAGAGCTCACTGTCCACACAATATGCAGGATGGAGCAAAGCAGGCAGAGGACTAAAGTGCAGGAACCTCTGGGGTCGGGTGGCAGGAAAAGATCATTCCTTTCCTCTGGCCCAAATGAAGGTGGGTGTCAGGCTATGCTAGAGCTGGGAATAGCAAGACAGGGCTGTACTCAACCTCAGATCAGCCCCCAAATCTTCCAGTCAGTGTGCCTTTGAGCTCCCAAGCCTGCACACCCAGACACCCAGCTCACACGATTGGGCCATCCCTCATCTCTTCACCCAGGCCACTAGCACAGGATAGGGGCAGCTCATTCCAAGATGAATTAAATCAATAACATCGGAGGAAAAAGCACTATCTTCCTTCTTCTGCCCATACCCATCCCCAGCAACCTTAAAGCAGACTAGAGGCTCCATATCCTGCTTTGGACACTCTCATGAATTGTGGACAACGTGAGTCCTAAACAAGGAAGCTTGTCCCTTCCCAGTTGAACAGCCATTAGTGATTTACAGAGAGATTGAGGCTTTGTCTGGAAGCTGGGGAACAGAGCTGCTCTGGGATTTAATAGCTCTTTCACCCTCTGACAGCAGTGCTGAGCTACCCACTTACAAAAGACCTAAGCCACGTAGAAACCTTCAAGGATATGAGTCTCATCTCTGCAGACCTGAAGATTAGTGAGCATCCCTGCAACCTCTGCTGGCCCTGTCCACCACCTACACTATATACATGGCTCCTCAGCAAATGGCTAGTGTTTATTCTGCACCAGCATGAGTTCCACAGTCCCCTCTAGATGGAACTTCTGAGCCCCCAACACTCTCCCACCAGCACACAGTTCCTTGGTCTGCAGGTGGCTCTGTGCTCAGTGCCTTGCACCAGATTCACAGGAAGCCACCAGGCCTGTCTTGAAGATCTGATCTGTCTGAAAGGCCAAACCACAAGGATAGGCATCTGCTCACCCTCATCACCATCTCAGGCAATGCCCAGAGCAAACCTGTGGACTTCTTGGGTGTTTCCAGTTTCAAAGTGAAACTGTGAAAGAGGGAAGCAACATGATTTCAGTAACGCTTTTTTCCATGCTAAAGTAAATTACTGTAAAGATAAATCTCTCTTCAGAAACACCTGCCCAAAGACATGAATAAGTAGTCTAAAATGAGGAGAGATTAAGGGATAAAGTGACTCACAGTGGTGGAGAAAATGGCCCTGACAAGTCCCGTGTAAACTGAAGATATTCACATTTCACAGAGACTAGTGATGCAGCAAAGAAGTTAGAGCCTGTCTCCTTCTTTCCTTGTCTCCTTTGTTACTCGTGACCTTTCAGAGTAGTCCACCACTTGGAGTGGATGCTGAGGCTGCTGAGGATGCTGGGGTGCCCCTGGGAGTGGCTCTCAGGGAGCAATTACCCAACTGAAAGAAAATAGGTGTCCCTGTAGGACATGTCTCCAGGCTAAGATGGGGCCAGGACGCTGAGGGCACTGAAGATGCAGGATTACAAGTGAGGTATGGCTGAATCCTGAAAGATCAGGGAACTCCCTTTCCCTGGGTCCCTACCCTAGAGGATGCCTTTGAAAGATACTTAGATAAGGGTCATGCGTGGCCATCTTTGCAGTTATATTTTAAATAGATCACAGTTTATAGATAAGTCTTTAGATCTACTCCAGCCAGATTCCCCCGACATTAGTACCTTCCTTTCATGAGGCATAATCCTATCAATGAACCAATGTTGATCTGTTACTATAACCCACATCTGTCACTCATTTGTGTTTTCTGTGTATCTGTAAATGCCACTCTGTCCACATCACATTTAACTATTTTTACAAGCTACTCTAGACTGATACATTCTCAGACTTCCTTTATTATGTAAACTTGATAGTCTTGAGGAATAGTGGTCAGGTATTCTGTAGTTTCCTTGGTTTGGAATCTGTCTGATTTTTCCCTTTTGGTTAAAGTAAGTTTATAAGATTTTGGGTGGTATGACCACAGGGACACATGCCAATGCATTGCATCATGTGGGGAGCATGCACATCACTGAATGCATCACTGTGAATGTCAGACAGGATGAGATGGGTTTTTTCCATAGGCTTCTAATCCATTCTTCATAACAGAGCATGTAAATGTGTCTGTGGGGGAAAAGAGCAGCACCAGTGGGCTAAACCCAGGCTCAAACTAGACTTCAGTGGGCTCCCTCACTAGGTGCAACAGTGTGTTCACTGGACTGGTAGCATCCCTGAGTGCCTGGAAGGTGCACAGCTGGTTGAAGAAGCATCTCCTGGATTAATGCAGAATATCCAGTATAGAACTGAGATAATCTGTACAAGATAAATCCTGCTATGAAACTTGGTGGTCAAGTGCAACAAATGGGATGTTCAAAAGCCAGTCACTGGCATAGAACCAAAGAGGCTACAAATTTATAGCAGATCTTACACAGAAAACAAGTGAACCCTTTAGATTTTGAATTTTCAAATGTCCCTCAGTTGAAGCACTTAGCACATGCCTTTAATTTCTTGTCCATTGTTACTTTTTTTACAGGCCAGTGAATGTAACATTTTCAGTAATCCAAGATTTGAACAATTTCTTCAATGCATTCAGATGCTTCAGAACCTTCAGCTATGCCTGATTTTTCTAATAAAGTATGATATTCTTCTCAAAGTGACAATGTAGATTCACTTTTTTAAAAAGTGATCATAGATTCATGAGAATTCAGACACTATCCTCTGGTGTAGATGATCCTATGGAATATAAAGTGAGCTAACAAGTAAGACATGACAAGACAAGAGTGTTGCTTTGACAGGGGACTCTGGGGAAGATCACTCTGTAGTGGCACCCCAGGATTGATCTGGGGTATCTGGGAGTTCTGAAGCACTGAAAAGCCATGGAAAGAGCTACCTTACACATGTCACAGCCTCAGTAGAAATAGACCATACATGGAGACAGGCAGAGGTCTTGATCTGGTCATCATGACTATGGGGGCTTGGAATGGCATCATGGAAAGTGTGGAGCATTAGTGAAAGGCAGAGAGGGTATATCAAAGGGGATCAGATAAGTCAAAGAGGACTGTTGCCAGGGAAAATGCAGCCCTCCACCTGGGTGTTCTCTATGAATTGTAAAAGGGCCAGCGAGATAGCTCAGCAGACGAAAGAACCTGCAATTCCAGCACCTGGGCAGCTGAAAACAAGAATATTGCTATGAGTGTGATCTACGTAGTGAGATTGTATAGACCCTGTACATTAGAGCAGGCATACAGAGCTCCACTTCATTGCATGGCAGCTCAGAAAAAGGTTTTTGCACATTGGAGATCAGAAAAGACATGATAGCCTGAACTCTCCAATTCTCTCTTAGAAACAACTTCAGTACTATCTCTGTCCTGAAACAAGGAGTCTCGAGACAGCTGCTAAGCAGCCTGCCCCACCCTGTGCACACGCATGCAGACACCAGCAGTTACTACAGGAACATGTTTATGGACACATCCTTGTTCATCAAGAAAACTCAGTGCAGTGAATGGATTGAAATCAAAGATAGTGCTTACAGAATTAACATAGGGAAGGAGGTAAGAAATCCATAGTTGAAATTTGTAAAACATGCATTAAGTGAAAAACTCATTACACTTACAGTGAGTGGAAAGTTATAAGGCAAATTACCTTGAGAATAATGAAAATGAAGATATATCCTACCAAATTTTATGGAATGAAGCAAAGAGGAATTCAGGAGGACCGGGTATTTGCCTCCCCCACAAAAAAATTCAGAGGGAAATTTATATCTGTAAACATTGTTAATGGACAAGATAAAAGATGTAAGTATGTATCAATTTAAAACATTGAAAAATAATAGGTAATTAAACCTTAAATAAACAGAAGGAAATAATAAAAATTATATTAGAAATCAATGAAAAATCAGATGATACAGAAAAATCAATGAAACTAAAACTTAGTTCTTTGAAATGGCCAACAAAAATGATTACTCTTTAACAAGGTTGACCAAGAAAAGCAAAAGACTATAGACTATTTTAGCAATTTAGCAAATTGCTAAAATCATAAACAGAATAAAAAGCACTATTACCAATTTAAGAGAAAAGGAAACTACACAGGCAGATGATTAATTCTGGCACCAGTAAACTGCACAAGTGAAATGCAGAAAATACAAGAATAATTTTAATATTGATTTAAGACAAAAGGAAACAAGTATATAACAAGTAAAGACATTGATTTAATAACTGAAAAAAATCACAGAGCAATGCCAAGCTCAAGAAGGTTTCATTATTTAATTCTTTGAAACAGATAATGAGGTACTGAGCCAGAAAGGCCCCAAGGACTGTGCATGGCCCATCCCTAGCCAATGCTGCCCCCACTCCTCATTCTCCATAGCACAGGGCCACAGAGGTGACAACAAAATAGACCAATCTGATCAAAGAAGAGACCAACACCCAGGAGGAGTTTAGCTTTAGGACTGCAGTGTTACCCTACCACAAAGACTAAGTGAGAGACACCAGTAGAAGACAGAAAAAGAGAAGTAAAGAACTAAATAGGGATCCTCTGTAATCCCCTGGGAAGCCTGGGATCAGACCAGGAAAATCGTGCAGACTGTATTCTGTTGTGAAAAGCCAGATTTGAAGGGTGAAACTGTCAGAGAGGGTGGTTTAAAGGATAAGATATGGTCTTCAAGTCTAGTGATATTTTTGAGCTCTGTATACTGCCTACATGTAACTGAAATAAATTGTCTGACATATTATATGTTAATATATAAGTGGTGTGTTTATCTTCACTAAAATAATAGTACTCTTCATTCTGAATAAGTGATACACATGAGTGATTCCTACAGTTTGTAAATATCCAGTAGGCATGTGAGCTTAACATCACTGTCTTTCTGAATATCAGATGCTTTAGACTTAACATGGAATCAGGATTTTCCATCAATCATTGATATTCTAATAAGTCTTCATAAAATGTCTTTAAAAAATTACACATTTTGCACAGAAATTTAGAAATCTAACCATAGACTAACATGTATCAGGTCAAAACTATGGCATTTTTTCCTTGGCTCTTATTCCCTTTTCTTGCCATTTTTAAAAAACAAACATTTACTTGAGAGAGTATAGCAATAACTGATATGACATTCAAGCAGCATGCATCTAAAAGGCCGTATGACAGGCCTTCCAAGCATGGTTTTAGTATTACACATTGCTCTCCTCAGTGTAGTTGCTTAGTTCACAGATATTAGCATATATAGCTAGTCTGAGTGAGAATTATACCAACTAACTGCTAGTTTCAAAAACCTGTTGCAGATTCTTAGGGCCATTGTCTAAATCATTCTGTGTATATAAGTGCATGGTTTTGCCCTTGACATTTTTCCTAACTTTTCTGTTTGCTCTCTTCATTGTTTAATGCTAAAAGTTTTTTATTTCCACTTAGCTGTGTTCTAGCAGCTTTTAATATTCTATTTTTCTGCTGAATATGTGGGATCTTATTATGTGTCTGGATGTAGATTTATTTTAATTGTGGCTATTTGAAGTTTTATATGCCTCATTTACTGTGTATCAGATTCTTTTGTCATGTTTTGGAAATTTTCTGCAATTACTTCTGCAAATAATCTTTGTATGTCTTTTATGCTGAACCCTGCTGTTTCATTGACACCTATTAGTCTTATATTGGATTTTTGTGTTATCTTTTAACTGATGAATTGTTATTTCCTTGTACCTTGTTAGTTTTTTTTTTCAGGACTGAGGTTCAAACTCATGACCTTGCACTTGCCAGGCAGGCACTTATACCATGGAGCTATCTCCCCAGCCCCCGTCCCTTGTTAGTTTTAAGGCATCTTTCCTTTCACATTCATTAGCTGCACTGCTATCTTTAAGGTCTGAAAGTTCAATTTCAGTTTCATTCAAACAGACTTGTCCAGCTTTCAGTGAAATTCTTACTTTCCTGTTTAAATCTGTTTCATACATTCTATTTCTTTCCTACATTGTTAGTTTTGTGTTTTCATCTTTTTTTCTGGTCCATTTTTTTATTTTGTCTGTTTTTCTTACTGTGTTAAGCAGATCTTTCATGATTGTTCTCTGATTTTATTTCTTCTATAGCCAGACCAACTTGTTTTTTTACTTCAGTTGTTATCATTTCAGAAATTTCAGGTGTATGATTTTCACATTCTTCTATGTCCTTGTCCCTTGGACTTGTTCTGGGTGGACTGGAGGACCGTGATTGCATTTTGCTGTTGCATTTTGGCATTTCTGAAGCTCCCAATGATTACACAGGTCAGCAGCGGTGAGAGAGTGGAGGGACATGGAACTGTAAGATTTCCACAAGAGTACTCAGGGGCACGCTAGGACTCACCAAGGCTCTCACTACTGGTGTGGGTGACTGACTGGTGCTCAACAAAGCTTCTATGCATGTGGTGGGTGTGTACCTGATTCACCATGATTACAAGGCTTCCCAGAGTTTTACTAAATTTGCAGATACTTGGAATCGGTGTCAGCACAACCACATCTAGTCACTAGTACCCAAGGGTCACAGTTCATGAGAACCCCATGGGCCTCCCTGAGTCCACGTAAGTTCTCAAATGGTTGGACTGGGTGCCAGTTGAAGCTCTGTTCCTGTGCATTTGGGGGCCTACAGGTCGCAGCTCACCAGAATCCCAAGGACCACCCAGAGTCCAAGTGTTTCAAGATTTAAAAGAAAATATCTTTTAATCCAGATTAATATATCCAATGAAACTGTCCTTCAAACAGATGGAGAAATAAATGCATTTCATGAAAAAGACTATCTGAAGAGATATATGATTCTGAAATCACAAAATACTTCAGAAAATACCCAAGACAGAAGTAACATGTTTAATAAAACTAAAAATCTAGATGAAATAAAAACAACCAAAAAAGTTAATAGATAAACACTACAAAAAAAGACAGAAAAAATTGAGTCACCAACATAGAGTGTAGTGATAGTAAATAATCAATAAATCTTAGCATTTGTTTCCATGTTAATAGCCTAAACTCTCCAAGGTTGGATCAAAGCCACAGACAGTGGCATTCAAGAAAATCATCTAAGGTTGGATCAAAGACACAGAGAGTGGCATTCAAGAAAATCATCTAATCTAAAAAAAATGTGCATTAACTAAGAAAAATCTAAGAATGGCTGTTATGCTTTGTGTCTCGTTGTCCTCCCAAAGCCTCATGCAGACATGACGCAGGGACTTCTACAGTTTGATATTAACTCGTGATCCACTGGGATTATGTTCTTAGTACTGCTGGGATTATGAGTGTGAGTACTTCCCTGAGCCTGAGATGGAAAGCCTGCATTCAACCTAAGAGAGAGACTTCCTTTCTGTTGCGATTGTTGCTGCTACTCCTCCTTTTATTCTCTTGGTCTTTGCCACTGTCATGAAAAGTTGTCCTGTGCCATGAGCTGCTATGCCTTAGAGGCAACTGAGTATGGACTGAAATCTCCCATAACTGTGAACCAAATAAACCTTTCCTTCATTTTTGGTGTTGAGTATTTGCCCCAGCAATGAAAGAAGAGTAACTGGTACAATGGCAAAAGATATTTCAAACAAGTGGATACCCAAAGTAGACAGGAGTATCAGGGTTTTTTTTTTTAAATGAATTCAGGTCAGGATCTACAGGGTGTACAAGATCTCACTATGTAGATCAAACTCGTACTGATTCTCCTTTTATCAGCCCCCCCCCCCAGTGCTGTGATTATAGGCATGCACCACCATGCACAATCTCAATCCCCATCTCAGTGCACCTTGGGGTAGGGTCAGCAGGCATGCCTGGGAACCAGACCCCAGCCACGGTACTCTGCCTTAGCAGGCACTTCAGTGTCAGCACATTGAGCTATCTTGCTGGCCCAGGGGTAGCAGATTTAATCACAGTGAGTGTAAGCTAAAAAAGATAAAGAAAATCACTATGTACTAGTTAAGGAAAGAATCTAACAAGAAGAAACAGCACATAAATATTTATGTACTTAACACTTGAATGTATCTTCATAAAGCAAATACTAATGAAAAGGAAACATGAAATAAATACAAACTTAATGATAATGGAGAACTTTAATACAATTTTTTTCTTTCTTGAAATTTTAAAGAGTAAAAACACATCCTGTGAACTTCACCCACCACTGTGACCAGGCATACTGCGACCAGGTAAAGAGATTGCCAGTCCAACATCCATTTCTTGAAGCTCTGAATCCATCTACAGCCCTGACCCACAAGGCCTCGCAGCAGCCAGCCACCCAACATTTGACCAGTAGCCAGGCACGGCTGGAAGGGAACAAGATTGCTGGATCTGGACCCAAACTCCCTTAGGCACTAATAGCATAACTTCACCAAGGTGCAGAGGTCACTGCTATACAAAATGATAAAAACACAGAGTAAGATGCAATCTCAGATCCTGAGCCCACCCAGAACTAATACAGGAGACATTACCATGGTAGAAAATGGGAATCATGCAGCTGAAACCTGTGAATCAGCAGCATCTGAGGTAGACAGACAACTGCAGAAATGTATACAACAACTCAGATCAGAGATAGCATCTGAATTTTTAAAAATGCACAAGTTAATAGAATCTGAAGCGGAAAAACAACTGCAGAAAGGTATAGAGCAAACCAGAACAGAACTAACCTCTGAAGAAAACAAGACATCTCTAAATTAAAAGCATCTAAAGTAGGGGAACAACTGCAGAAAGGTAAAGATGAGAGCAGAGCAGAAATAATCTCTGAATTAGGGAGAGAAAGGATAACTATAATGAAAGACTTAAGGAATATTAAAGAAGACATTGATAAAAAAAATTAGAGGAAAATAGAAAACTGATGGATTCCCTGACTGAGCAATATAAGAAAGAAATAGATGACATGAAACAGTTTCAGAGACAGCATCAGGGCCGCCAGTGCCAGGCCCGTCAGGTGAGACACCTCCGGCCCTGTGCCAGCACAGCCTACTGTCATCAGGCAGCGTCAGGCCTGCCAACTCCAGGCCCACCAGGTGAGAGACATCAGGCCCACTGCCAGGGCAGCCTACTGTCATCAGACAGCACCAGGCCCACCAGCACCAGATCCACCAGGTGAGACATCCAGCCATCCATCAACGCAGCCTACCACCATCAGACAGTGCCATAGGCTCACCAGCCAGTGCCAGGCCTGCCACATGACACCTGGAGCCAATGCAGCCTATCACCAAGTGCCAGACCCATCAGGTGAGTGAGACCCCCTACCCTGGCCTACAAGCAGCTCAGCCAACCCAACAGTCCAGAGTGAAGGAACAACTCGCAGGCACGCAGTCCTGCACCAAACATCACAGCTACTCAGAATGATACAAACAAGGAGCAAAATGAACTCTCAGGTCCCAAGCCCACCTAAAACAAATACAGGAGTCACTGCCATACAAAAAATTGGGAATCATGCAACCAAAAACTCTGCATTCGTAGCATCTGAAGTAAACACACAAATGCAGAAACGTATA
>PVKN010012043.1:0-21112 GCA_004027915.1 Capromys pilorides
AAATAAATAAATAAATAAATAAGCCTTTTAAAAGTAACGTAGAATAAATATCATATCTCAACAGTAGTGGTAAGTGCAACTTGAGTTTTAGTATTTTCTTCACTTTTACCATGACTAATGAAGTGATTGAAAACTGAGATTTAAGAGCTCTTATAGTTTGTCTGAAGTCCGAAAACATGTTTGCTAGGAGCTTTTGGGTAAAGAAGTGACGGTCTTATTTGTAGGCAAAGAATTAGTAAGAGAAAAAAAAAAAAAAGCCAAGATATAATTATGGGAAACAGACCACAGGCCACATATCAGCCTCAGTACAAAAACGTTCTCATATGGGGGGATGATGGGGAGACATTTGACGAGGCCTGCGCATAGCGGCCGGGGCTTGGGCTCTGCACTCAGCGGTGTCTGCCCCGGGGAATCCCAGCAGGACCCTCTTCCTATTCAAGCCTTTCAGCTGCCTTATGAATGCACCATGTGGCAGCAGTCACCAGAGAAAGCTCTGCTTCTGTTCAAAGTGAGTATAGAGCTTATGAGCAAACTCAGCTGAAGCAAATGAACCCAAAAAGCAAGCCAGAACTTCTTTCACCTAATTGCAACCTTGCTAATTCAGATTATATTATAAAAATCTAACCAAATTAGAGTATTGCTTTCAAATATACGCTATTGAAGTCAATGCCTTGTTAATAATATTTAGCCAAAAATCTAGCCCAGTGGACTTATTCTAACAAAACTTACTTGAAATTGGAATATTTCTATGGACCATGGTTTAGGTCTATGTTTTGTTTCCTTTTGTTTGGAAGGTGCCATTACATTTTTAGGACGACTTTTCACCATGGATGACTATGCCACAGATGGCAAATGTTGACTCACCTAAATGTTTCCCCCTTGCCCAATTAAAGCCTAATGCTAACCCTGAACTCTCACTTTCTAATAAGAAGCGCTGCCCGCCATTCCTACCACCATAACCGGCTGAGAACGCTGCCAGGTTCTAGGGGCTGAGCTAGTGCTTTCTCCTCTGGTTTATTTCCCAAAATTAGTACAGTGGCTATTATATAAAAGACATCTGGTTAATATTTTGAGTGGATAGTTATAATATTTGGAAATCTGATTAGGACTCCCTTTTATAGAAACGCTACTAAATTTTTAATTTGCATATATAGATCTTGTTTGTTAATGTCAGAGTAACACAAACTTTATTTATTTTTAGGGAAGGGTCTACAGAGTGTTCAGGATCTCTCTACTAGATGGATTCCAAGTGATCTGCCTGTTTATAGCCTCCCAAGAGCTAGGATTATAGGTGCGCGCCACCACGCCCAGTCTCAATTGCAGTCTCAACATGCCTCAGGGGTAGGGCCGGCATGGTAGACCTGGGGATCAAACCGCTGGCCCCTGTGCTGGCTTGCAGGAACTTTAATCTGCTGTGCTATTTGGCTGGCCCTACACAAACTTTAAATTCAGTAGTCAAAATGATTTCTTGCACAACTTTGTGTAATGATGGGACGTTTTCATTCAAAAATGTTTCGTGTACTGTTGCAAGCTGAAAATGAAATGTAATCCCTTGGCCTCTTCAGCATTCCTCTTCCCACCCCCACCCCCCCACCCCCAGCCACAGTACCAGAGGCCTCTGAAGCATCATCCCCATTTGGCTTTGTGACCTCTCAGGCATCCTTTTGAAGATCACATAGTCTTTAAGGGATGGGAGTGAATACTTCTGCAGCTTGCTTCTCTTTAACTTAGCAATAGATCATCGATATATTTGAGTTCAAGGATATTAGGCACACATAACTGTCTTTGATAGTATTCCATTACAAGGTGCTTCACAATTGTTTTACTGAGTTTCCTATCGATGGTGTTTCAAGAAGAGATTACTTTAAAACTACGTTAATATTATAACCCACAAAGAAAACTTAAGTTTATAAAACAGTGCACTTGCAATTGTTTTGAAAAAAACAAAAAAAGTTCCATCACCACTACCACACACACACACACACACACACACACACCGGTATACTTCAGTTTGTTGTCCGTAATAGCTCCAGCTACAGTTCTGGTTATTTCTGTCTCCTAGAAATGGCTCGTCACTGTGTGCACATTGTATACGACAGTCCCCAAGGGACGAGCCATTCTGTCCCTGTACCTCCTGTGTGCTTATCCCACATAGGCCCTAGGCCACCAGAGATCAAGGTCTGATACTCTTGGAATGATCCTGGTCAGTGCTCGTGGACGCAGATAAATCTGCCTTGAAGTCCTGGGAGTCACTTTGGTGTTTCTGCTTGCCACTGCAGTTTCACTGATTTTAAAATAGAAGGTCTGCTAACCAAATTCAGAAAGTCACTGTTATTACCACCATCCATCAAAGAAAGTACTTCTGCTTCAGGGTGGACCCTGGCTTTTGAGGTTCTGTCAGCCTGGAAACGCACGCACGCTACACCTCAGGGGGATGTTCCGAGGGTCGATGAAGGGCCACAAAGCAGGTGCTGAGAGCGGACGTCAGCCTCCCAGCACGGCTGAGCCTTCTGCGTGGGTGGTTTAAGTGCCTGAGTAATGGGGAGGTGGATAATTCCCCACTAGTAGTGTTTTCTAGGGCATTAAAATATGGAGTGGTGTCTTCAAAGCTAGCTCCACTACAATACCAGTAGTCTACGACCTTCTGAGGTGCTAGTATTTACAGAAATCCCTCCACAAAGCAAAATACCCCAAAGCCCTGGGGGGAGGAGAGAGAGCCTTTGGTGTGGGTTGTGCAGAGCACCAGTCCACAGCACTTTGCCTGCCACGTCCATCTCAAGAGGCGTTTCCCCGCCCCTTCTGCCGAGTCCTGACTGGCGATGCTGCCCCAAAGGACCAGTTTGTTAACTTGGAAAGTCCCAAGACAACGTGAAGCTGAACACAAATGCAGCATGCAGGGCTGGTGAGAGAACAGAGGCGGGCCAGGAGCTATGTCACCAGGAGAGGGTCCACACTGGACAACCATGGAGCTCTAAGCTGGAAGCTACGTCACCAGGAGAGAGTCCGCCCCAGGTGATCATGGGGCTCTACCTTCAAAGACTGTGTTCAGGGAGGACAGTGGATCTGCTAGTCTCCTTCCAGGTGACAAAGTCTTCCTGAGAAAGTCTGCGATCCATCACTGGGTCACAAAGTTACAGTAATCAATAAAATTTAATGATTTAAATAATGTGACCTAGCAGTTATCATCAGCCATTAATTGGAAGAATATTACTGACTGTAGTATTCTAAGCCCAGAAGGCATGGAGGCCAAAGAGACAAAGTTCTGTATAGAAAGCTTTTTGGGGGGTGAGATGAAAACTATATCACATGGGGCTAAATTCTGTAAGAAATTTAAAAAATAAGAGTTAGAAATGGCGAGGACAGGCTGGGAGGCTGTTATGCATGCAGCGGCAAGTCGAGCGCAGCCTGAGCAATCAGCCTGCAGGAGACGCCAAAACAGAGGACTGAAGAACGGCTTTTGCCAGAGAAAACGTGACAGAGGAATCAAAAGAGCTCTCTGGAGAAGTTTCTACTGGAACACGCTCATTGAGCCACCAGTTGGGCTGAGGACACCTCCTCAAGAGTGTCAGCGCTTGCTGGAGTTGCCAGGCCTGGGGGCAGCGGCACTGATCTCGCTTCACAAGCTCCAAGTTGTTTTTTTGGCTCCAAATCTCGGGAAACACCTGAGCTCTAATCATCTGACAGTTGGAAAAAGGAAATTTCCCAGCCAACTTGAGAACCAAAACTGTTCAAGACTATATAAGCTGGGGCTGGAGAGATGGCTCACAGGTGTGAGCACAGGTGTAAGCTAGCTGGCAAGCGCAAGACTCCAAGTTCGATTCCTGGCCCCACATGCCGAGCGGTCTCGTTGGCGGGTCACCTCAGCCCCAACTGTGGGCACCTACTGTGTGGCTCTAGAACCAGGCACAGTGGTGCAAGCCTGTAATCCAGCACTCAGGAGGTTTAGCCAGGAGCATCTCTGTGAGTTTGAGACCAGCCTGAGCCTGGGGCTACAGAAGTCAGCACAAGGCCAGCCCAAACTGCACAATGAGACCCTGTTTCAAAAAAAAAGACCATATAAACTCAGCATGTGGAAAGCTGGGAATAGCTGCAGTGCTTCTGGCGCTTCATTTCTATGTCTGAGTTCAAATCTTATCCGGGAAGTATTAAAAGAAACATACTCCCCCCTCCCCAGTGCATGATTAAGATGTGTCATGCGCATGTACCAACTCCCCATAAGAAATGTAATTGCTATGCGTTAGAAACGTGTACTAATGCAAAAATTAAAACTGAAAGCAGACAAAAAAAAAAAAGTGATCAAATATGAAAAGGGCCAGGGAAGAGCTTCGGTCCAAGAGACACTTCGCAGAAAGACCCTGGGGCTTGCGGGAACAAGCGCTGGGCCGGGATAGGGCGAAAGCCTTTGCCCGAGAGAAGAGCGAGGAAGGTGGGGCGCTACGGAATGGAATCGCAGGCACAGGCGCGAGTTCCGGTGCGGTGCGGGGCTCTAGTTCCAAAGAACAGGGCAAAGCCCGTGGGGAGATTCTGTCCCAGGGAAATCCTGGTCTGATGCGCACGTTGAGAACGTCATTCTGGGTGCTGAGTGGACAGCGAGTGTGGGGATACCGGGCAGCCAGAGTGAGAATAGGAAAATTCTTCAAGGAGCTGCTGCCTATCCCTGGGAGGAGTGGGGTTGCCTAGAGGGGCAGGCGGAGGTGAGAAAGCAGATGGAACTGAAAGCCACTCTGGAGCTAGAGAGCGCAAACACCCTGGCGTGTTCCCTAGCGGTAGCAGCCACGGAGCGAGTGGAGGATTGTGGCTAAATGGGCGGTGGCGGCCAGGAGGAAGGATCTGCTGAAAGGGAGAAAATTCCCCAGAAATAGGACTCAGAGGAGATTAAGTTTGATTTTGGTCCTGAGGAGTTTGAAAGTCTTATGCATCCAAATAAAGACGTCAAGGGAGAAAATAGAATTACAAATCTAGGGCTACGATTTGTATTCTATAAATCTAATATAAATAAGAGCTTTTATTTTTATAATAGCTTCCAAAGTTTTGATTGCTTTTCTTACATATTCTCATAAGGGTTGTTGTCATTCAAATTGCATGAATCCTAAAATTGATTTGTTACATCTTGGCCTATCATGAGTTGGACTTAGAAGCCAAATTATATCTTATTTTCTACCATAGGCTCTAATGTGATCAGCCTTCTGCAAATACTTTTGGCAAGCCAACGTTTTTTAAGCATTTTTACAAAATAAAAACTGAGGGCCAGAGAGACAGCTCCAGGGCCAGGGAGATAGCTCAGTAAAACAAGAGCTTGTTTGTCAAGTGCAGGGTCCTGAGTTTAATCCCCGGTACAGCAAAAAAAATAAAATAAAAACATTGAATTAAATTTAAAAAATAAATAATAAAAACTGTATGCCCATTTTTGCACCAGAAAGCAAAATTGAAAATGGATATTACTGTTTAACCACTCAGATATGTAAATATCCAATATCCATCTTTTCACTTTGTCTATGTTCTAAGATTCCAGACCCGTGCTCTCATGCAGCTCTTGACAAGAATGTTATGTCATTCTCTACCCAGTGTGACAGCCTCCAGGAGGAGAAGGGAACTTAATTAGGAATTTCCACTTCAAATACAATTTATAGCTCACTCAGTCTGAAACATGCCCGAGGACATTCTGAAAATTTGATGTTAAATCAACTGTTGTTTTTCTCTGGCTGTCATCAAAATACATACTAAGCACAGAATATATTTGTTTATTAAGCCCTGGAAGAGGGCCCAGAGATTTGGCACAAAGCTCTTGAGGCCCAGAGAGAGGAGGGGCTTCCCAACATCCAATGAGCTGGCAGCAGAGCAGGAGCTCTGGTTTTCTGGGCACCCCTGGCTCCCCATGGCACTGCGCAACACTTCAGGCTGCTTTGTGCAGCACCTACAGCCCCAGCGCTTCTCTTGGTCAGCTGAGCCTTGGTTTAAGAAATTTCACCCAAGTGCAGGCGGTCCACTTTCTGTGTGTCACGAGCAGGGTTAAAAACAGCTGATAATTATAGATCTCAGCTGTATTCCAGGCAGTCTTTTCACTGCAAGTCAGTGTTGACTAATCTAACTTGATGCAGTTCTATGAAGTGGCTAATCAGAGCATCCCCTGCTGGACCACAAGCCTCCTCTGTGTCTGACTGGGGTACTGACCTTAGAAACACAAAGAATTCAGATGATTGCTAGGGCAGAGTGCTACGGATACATTTTCCGACTGCCTGAAAAGCTGGAGATGTCAAAGTCAGTGTGTCTCAGCAAACCCAATGTGTCTGAAGTAAGATAAACGATCCTCTCCTCCAAACTCAATTCCTGTCTGGTGTTCCCATCTTGATTAATGGTATCGTTGCATCTCTAATCATCTTAAAAACTTTTGACACTTTTCTCATCGCTCATTTCCAATCTGTCCAACTCTACAAATATTATTTAAACTCTGCTTGGTTCCCAGAAGGATTTGAAGGAAAAATCCACACAGGGCCTCCCGCAGGTTGTCACTCTGGTCCAAACCCATCCCCCACCTCAATTCAGGTCCCACTGTCTTACATTAAATCTTCATCTTTTCTCATTTGTAATAGTGCAGTGGTCTCCTGTTTAGTTCTTCAACCCTTGCTTTCCACTACAGTAAGGGTTATCTTTCAAACACAAGTCCAATGCTGTCACATGCCTTTGTGAGACCCTTCCTCTGCCCTTATGACTAAGCTCCTGACCCTGACACTCCAAGGCCACTCCAGCCTATTTCATTTCTTTGTTGCCTCTCGAGGGCCCCAGGCTCCTCGCAACTCCAGAGCATGTGGGGTATTTACAGTTCCTCCTCTTTCTCCACATGTATGTGATAAGGAGTGCTAACTACTGAGAATATTTTTATCATATTTGTTTAGCCCTCGCCTTATTCAGTAAGAAGCATGAGGTAGCAAAGCCCTTTCACTAGCCATGAAACACTTTTCTTCGATGTTGTTCTTAAGCCATGCAAATCATTCATTTACAACTTCTAGGCCCCTAGAGATGGCAATGCACAGAAACTCCATTCTCCAAAGTGGCTCTTTGAGGGACCCTAGTATGTTAGTGGCAGAGTTAGCAGTGGAACCCTAGTTTTCACTACACTCCATCGCATCACCTCAGGAAAAAAATGGAAAAGGTTAGTTCCTTTTATCTTCCTCTTGAGAGAGAAAAAAAAAAAAAAATGGAGGCCTTTTTTAGTATAGTACCTGCTATATGGTAGCAGATCTGCTTGTTTTGCTCTCCATTGTATTTCTGAATAAAGCAGAAATGCTTGTTATGTACCTTCTGTTCCAGTTTCAACCCTGCCGCCCCTTGCCATGGGCCAGCCAGCCCCCTACCGTGAGGTAATTTTCTTGAAACAGTCCCATGTGTTCTGTGCCTCACAAATCTTAATTGAAATCTACTGCTAATTATCTATCCTGCCCCCACTGGGTCACTTCTTCATATTTTTTCACAATTAATCATTGGTTAAATTTCTACTTCTTAGCCATTCTTATCCCAAGTCAATGTCCTAAAGAATCTATTCTTTAGTCTTATTTCTATTCACGAAGTCATTTTAAAGTTTTAATTTCATAGACAATGGATATACTATAACATAATCTCAGCCACTTACTGAGTACCTACTGGGTTCCAAGTATGAAGGTGAGGACATGATTTGCATTTTCTCTAATCATCCTCACAGGACCAGCGAGGTAGCTCAGTGGTCTAAAGCGCCTGCTTAGGCAAGTACCAGGCCATGATTTGATCCCCAGCACAACATGCTGTGCCAGCCCTGCCCCCAGGGTAGATGGATCCAGGCGCAAAAGAAGAAAAAAGGAACTAAGCAGCCTGACAACAACCTAGCAATGTAGAAATTAATATTTTCTGTTGTATGTGAGAAGAAAACTGAAACTCAAAGATGTTAAGCAACTTACTCAGGGCCGAAGAGTGGTGATGGAAGGACCAAGTCTTGAATCTTGGCACTCCCAAAGCTAACCACGGCGTGGCTCTCCTGCCACACTTCCGGAGCAGGAGGATGGCACTGTCCATGATAGGAAACCACAGCAGTCCCAAGCACTGGCACTGCCTGGAAACAAGTGTCTTCAAAGGGGTCAGGTCACCCTACAGCACAGGGCCAGCTGTAGACACAATGTTCCTGCTCTCTCCCTAGCTGTCAGCACTCTGAGGACATAGGGGAGGGGGTAAAATTACTTTTCTCAACTTTATCGTGAAAAGCAGCTTCCTATTACAGTATAAATTAAACTAAAATTTCATCGAAGCAACATCCATGCCATCTCTGGCCAGCCACTTCAGGGCAGGACCGCGTCGGGCTAGCAGTGTCGTCTCCTAACCCAGCTGCCTGGGTTCAGCGCTTGGTTTCACTGCACATTAGCATGTAACTGCATCTGTGCCCTGGTTTCCACCTTCGCAAAATGGAAATTCTTATGTGTGCTCATGTCACAGAGCTATTGTAAAAGATGAAAGGAATTTGTCCATGCAAAATACTTAGAAGACTATGTGATGCCCATTAAGTGCCTTCTACTACCATCATCATCACTGGCATCACCCTCGTCACCTTGGTTTCTTCTGTCCCCTTGCTCACCTCTTTCCGTATTCCTTCCTTCCCCATGCTGCTTCCTACTCCCGATATCTGTGACTGTGTCTCTCATGCCCAGATCTTTCTCTGTGCCCCCTCAGGCTCCTCTGCTTCTGCCTGTCTTCCTCCCTCAGTGGGAACTGACATGCACCGTCACGGGGCTAATTCCCCCAGATCCTGTCTCAGGGGCAAGTCCTGCTTGTGCCTCCACACATGCTCTACAACCCAAGCAGGGGCGCCTCCTCTGGGCCCCTTAGAATTCTAACCTGGCCTATAGTAACACTGAAGTTATGTTCCCCTGCCATTGTCCCCCGCTGAACACCAAATTGCTTGACAATAGTTTTGTGAGACTCTTCCCTTACACTGACACCTAAAATGGATATTTTTAAAGAAAACCAAAGGGTATGTTGGGAGAATATTTAGTTCTAGATACTATAGCAGGCACACATTAAAAGTAGTAGCCTTTGCAATCACTGATTAAGAATGTTTTGTAATACCCATGTGCATTCTTTTTCACTGATCAAAAATGTAGTTTGCCTTGTCATTTCTTATTGGATAAATGTTTAGGATTTTTGGAAAAAGTAACAGCCAGGCAGAGACCATCCTTCTTGCTGTTCTAGGCCTTACCTATGCTCAGCTGAGTCGTTGGTGTGGCATTAAATGACCCCAAGATGCTCGAAACAATACCCCTAAGAGGCATCTGAAAATAGATTGGACAGAGGAGGAGGGAGGAAGCTCCCCATCCCTGGAGGCATACAAGCAGGAACAAATGGCACTAGGCTCAAGTAATAGAGAAAGTAATAGAGAAGAGAGTGGGGTGGGATTAGTCAACCTGGAAAAGAAAAATAATTACCTTTAAATATCAGAAACAAAGATCATAGGAAAGAGTAAACAATTTTGTTCTTAAGGACAAGCACTTTTTCTGGTAGGAAAGAGCTGAGAAAATGTTTCTGTTGTTTTCATTGTTAATTATTTTCATTGTACAAATGTCCGAGGCACAGCGAAGCGGGCGCATAAACACAATTGCACTCGGAGATGAAGACATGGCAGAATCAGAGGAAGGAAAAGGTCCAGCGTGGAGGGCAGAGGGAAAAGGCGGGGATCCATCGGGGTGCGAGAGCGCAGGACTCGGTGGCTGTAACATCGCCCACCCCATGAGAGTAAGGAGACAGATACAGTCCCTGTGACTGAGGGGACAAACAGCACGTTGAAGGGAAGAAAAGATTTGTGGGCCTGTGCCTTGCTCATCCTCATGCGAGTGTCTTTTTGAAAGCTCAGCTAGAAGTTGACTTACAGCATTCATTTGTATTTAACACCAACACAGCTGTGAACAGGATTTCAAAACAAATACAATCGAAGCATTTCCGTGATCTCATAACAGATAGGCATAAATGAGTAGGGTCAATGAAAGTTTTCTAGGCTTTTCAAAGCCTTTTTCCTTTTCCTTGCCTGAGTTAGGTTTTATGAGTTGGCCCACAGTGGTCTGGACCACTGCAGAGTAGAAGGTCCTCCAGCCCGGGCATCCACTCCTGCCACGTTTCAGAACTGGACCCCGTAGGCAGTGACTCTCAGGGGCAGGTAGGGTAGTAAAGCAAAGTTGGCAGGAACTAAGAGGAGCTCAGGAACTTGAACTGTCTTAAGCCTTCGGGCTCTTTCCATTATATTACCTTAAGTTAGTGACTCTGAGCCAAGTTTCCTCACCTATAAAGTGAAAGAATTAATCGCAGCATCCTGAGGATTGAAATATATCCTGTATCGATGCCTGAAAGTCAGTTGTTTATGATGGTGGTTATTAATGACACCCATGCTCCAAGAATCCATGCTTCAAGAAGAGAATTTATTTAAGAGAGTTTTGAGATTCTGGTTATCCAGAAGATAAAATTAAATCCAAAAAGGAAGAAGTGGAGGAGGAAAGGAAGAAAGAAACAAAGGAAAAGAAATAAATAATAAATGTTAGATATGAGACTTGCCGTACTAGACACTTTAAAATCACGTATCAGTGATATGAACTGTGAGCAGTTCTGAAAATGTTGCTTACGCTAAGTTTGTGATAAAAACACAAGTCTCAGAGATAGAAATAAAAATTCAAGTGACCCTGAAAAGTTCAGAAGACTAAAGAGTATGTTCACTGTAGCTAAGAGGGAAGCCAGCGACGACAGGCACAGCGTGATAGCACTGAGGTTAGCAAAGGCAGATGCCCAGCGAGGAGCGGGCGTACACTGAACGAAGTCCCGTTGTCACTGCTCCAGTGGAAAAGAAGCAAGTGCACACACTGGGGCACTTTCGCTGCAGCAGAAAGAACTCTGGTTGGGCCAGAGTGACCTAAGCTGGCATCTCGGAAATGACCTGGGCCTGTTCCTTCCTCCACGGCGATCATTTCTAACTGCTTTAAATGCTGGGAAGACACAACTTCTAATGCATAAATTCTATGTGCCTTGAAAAACTGAAATAATTCATATTCTACATTGGTTAATTTCTGCTAGATTTTTTAAATATCATTTATATTCACAACTTTTTGAAAAATAAGAATAATAGATACTATTTGAATTCCTATTGGTAGCTACAACAAGCTGGGAGGTCTTGTATTTATTTTATAAATAAGAAGGCTGAGATTGAAGAGAATTAAGTGACTTTCCCCATTTATGCAGAAACAACTGGTAGATTTGACACTCAAATACAGTTCTCTAGTTTATATTTTTTTTCTTCTCACTTTTTAATGCACTGTTCCTAGAGCATTAAATGGTAAAATTTAGAGTGAGAATAAGAAGAAAGATGTAGAAATTTTATTCTACAATAAAATGATTTGAGGCAGGTGTGGTGGCACACAACTATAATCCCAGCACGCAGGAGGCTGAGACACAAAGATGGCTGCAAGTTCAAGGACAGCCTGAGCTATACGGTGAGCTTGAAACCAACTTGCACTACAAAGCAAGACGCTCTCTTGAATAAATAGATGATGGATGGATGGATGGATGGATGGATGGATGGATGGACCGACAGACAGACAGATGGACGGACAGACAGACAGATAGATTTCTAAAGACAGTGGATATTTTTTTGGTTCTCATATCAAACCTCAACGTATATTCCAGTAGATTAAATATTATATGGATAAAAATTAAACTATTGTCGAACTGCTGTGAAAATTTGTTAAATACGTTAAAGAAGGAAAGGTGAAACAAGATTTAAAAATCAAATGAATAGTAAATGTGGCTCTACAGATATTTTAAAGTATTCTGTGGCAAGAAAGAATGTACAAGCCAGGTGTAGTTGGGCATGCCTGCAATCCCAAGCCCTTGGGAGGCTGAGGCAAGAGGATCATTCTCATTTTGAGGCCAGCTTGGGCTACAAAGTGAGTTCAAGGCCAGCCTGACCTGCATAGTGAAATCCTGTCTCAAAAAGACAACAACAAAGACAATGTACAAGGGGAAAGTTAAAATAAAAAATATAGTAATACAAATGAGGCAAAAAAAATTTGCAAAAGTTATCTAAGATGAGGTACTGATATTTTGAATATCCAGATAATTTTTAGAAGTAGAAATAAAGTAGACAGATAAAAGAACATTTTATATAGATGCTTAAATAACCAATGAACATGTTAAAAAGATGAATTAAAGAAATGAAAAATTTAATAATACAATTGTCTACTTATCAGTATGGAAATGCCTCAGTGTTAAAGTGTATGCAATTATGATAAGAGTATAAGAAATAAAGTGTTATTTGTAGACATTGAAATTGACCCTGCCTTTTTGTCGGGAGCTCAGCACTGACTACCGAAATCTTACTCTCATCCTCTTTGTTAGAACAGCTTACTGATAGATGGTATTTACTACAGCATTGGTGTCAGTAGCAAAATACCGAAGAAGCGTCACTGACTTAGACTGGTAAAATAGAGAGTCTTACATTACATAATAAAGCACTCCATAGCTGTGGAAAAGAATACAGGGAGATGCAACCATGAGAGAAATCAAGGTTAACAATAAGATTTTATTCATGTAAAATTAGAATTCTGCATTTTAGAAACCAGCTTCTATTCATAACAAAAAACAGTGGCTGGGATGTGCAAGAAACCATGAGCACAGTCATCTTTTCGGCCTCTAAGAGGAAGTGGGGAGACTTTTATTTTATGCTTTTCTAGTGCTTTAATTTTCTTATATATGCATGTATGTGCCTGTACCAATTTTACTTTTCAGATCAACTTATTTATGCTATCCAGTAAATGAATTATGCCCTCTTTGTCTTCTTCTTACTTGTTTCAACATGCTTAAGTAATAAACAGTCATTTTCAAATGCACACTATCCAATTAAAATAAATCACATATATACCTTCTGACCTAAGAAGTCTATTTCCAGGGAATTTGCTCTTCAGAAAGATATTCATAAGTGTTTCTAGTAAGCAAAACAGGATCCCATCCTAACCACATCAGGAAGGGCCTCACTAAACACTGGAACTTTCACCCTGTGGAACATTAAGGTCCCAGGATGGGCCAGCCAAATAGCTCAGTAGATTAAAGCACCTGCAAGCAGGTGTAGAGGCCAGGGGTTCAGGTTTGATCCCTGGACCTACCATGCCGGCCCCATCCCTGGGGCTCGCTGAGACCAGCAATTGAGCCTGGGTGCGGTGGTGCACTGGTGCGTGCACCTGTAATCCTAGCTCTTGGGAGGCTGTAAACAGGCAGATCACTATGCGTCCGTTCTAGAAGTGAAACTCTTCCCTAAAATACAAAGAAAAAAAAAAGGTCCCAATATGTGTAGGACTATGTGAGCTTGTGTGGAGGATATTTCTACTTATATTGTTAAATGACAGATATTAAAAAGCTGAGTAGATGACATTTACTGCTTAATAAAAATCGAGTCATATATTAAAATACATGTTGAAAGGGCAACAGAAATGAGGGCTGTGTGCTTATGGTGGGTTCCTCAGGCACATACACAAAGCAGTCACCACCGGAAGTGGAAGTGGGATGGGGATTTTTTACCTTTCATTTTTGTACCTTTTTGAGACAGTTTGTTTGCCATGATGATTTTCTAACAAGTGGACCTAATTGCTTGATAAGAGAAAGCCTAATGTGATACCCGAAGGGGTGTACTTCATGGCAAGGGTGTGGGTAAAGTTGCTGTTCTTATTTCTTCAGCTTACAAGGGCCACACTTCTAGAGGGGGCTCTTGGATTAGCTCAGTGGTTTAAGCACCTGTGCAACAATCCCAGTCTGGCACAGGGGACAGCGGTTTGATCCCAACACCCACCCATATGGCAGACTGAGATAGCCAAAAATAAACAAACAAAACAAAACAAGGGTCCCTTCTAGCTCAGTGAATATCTTAGTCTTTGGCATTACTGATCTCTACCATTGAGTACAGCTAGAATTCTAGAGTTCCTAGAGTCTCTAGCCTCATGTAGCCTAATGCTTCTTTCTCTCTGTGTGAGGGAACGTTGAGATTTGGAAAGGACAGCTGGCTAGAGGTGGCCAGCCAGGCCAGATGGGCTCAGCGGAGTTCCCGAGGTTACTGTGCAGTTCATACTTTCGAGAAAGAGTTGACTGGGATAGAAAGAATTGACTGGGAAGAGCCGGGCAAAACTGTAAAGGCAAATAAGGAAACTTAAAATTGGTATCAGAGGGCAAGGATAAGAATAGAAGGGTACTGAGGCTCCAGACCTGGAGAAGAAACGAAGTGCAAGCCCCATAGCAACCTGCCACCCAGGGTCCTAGTCAAGGAGCCTCCTGCATGTTCGCTGCAGGGAGAAACACTTCGCAGGTTTTGCCTTATTATTGACAACCTTCTGCCGCAGACATAGAGCACTTACCGACTGTATTGTGTAGACTTAGACTGAACTAACTCCAAAGGTTTCAGCTGTGCTTCTTCCTAAATTTGGCTCCTCGATGGTTTTCACCCTGGTAGTGTGGAGCCTGCTTTTAGCTGGTCTGTTTCTCTTCTAGTAAAAGCCTCATAATGGCAGTTTGCAACTGCAAAATAAACTCCAAGCACAGTTTTTTTCATTTTGTCAGAATTCATTATTTTGCATATGAAATGGGGCAGTCAGGCTTATTTTGGAACAGGGCTCAGGGCTGTCTCACCAAGCTCAGTATGATAGAACCAGGCATTTGACCAAAGAGCAGCACATGGCAGAGAGCCAGCCAAATTCCTCCAGTCTCCCCAGAACCCATCTGAATTCATTAAACTGTCAGCACGCACTTGTCTGTGTACGTTACACATGTCTCTCTTCATTATCCTATTTTCCCTCTAATTCTGAGAGCTCCTATCTACCTCCAACTCTAGAAAACTCACAGGGGCTTATTAAATGCATGCATCACCGGGCTAGCAAACACGGATGGATAAAAATGTTTCCAGCCTAGTCAGAACATGCCACACATACCACACGATAAAATTTCACATCTCTGCTGCCTAAGTTAGTGATTCTGAAAAATGAAAATGCAAAGAAGCACGTGAGGAATGAATGAAGGGTTTGAGGATGTGAGACATAATCTTAGCCGGTCTGTGAGTTCTCAAAGGTTCTTTTCCTCTGTCAAAATGCAGGTATGGTGCCTAAGCTTTTCTGGTTTCTTCTCTTTCAGGTGAATGGCATTGACCTCCGTGGGGCATCTCATGAACAGGCAGCTGCTGCACTAAAGGGAGCTGGACAGACAGTGACCATCATAGCCCAATATCAACCTGAAGGTCAGTGGAGCCCCAACCTCGCTGTGCTCTGCTCTGTCTGGGTGTACAAGTGTACCAACATCACTGGCCATCTTTGTAACAATATCACCACTAATGCCTTAACACTAACTGGAGTGCAAGTTCATGTTTCGTATTCAGTGAGCATGAGACTTTGCACTCTACTCTTCCAGGAAAATCTCAGGGCACTGTAAGGATAAGAACTCAAACAAGCAGCCTCAACTTTGTTTTCTCTTTGGTCACTGATGGCTCTTCTGGAAGCTGCTAGGATTTAGGAAACAAGGGGAAGGAATTTCATCTCCATAAATAGACCATTAAAGTAGATTGCATTCTCTCCTGTGGCATGAACATAACTCTTATTGACACCAGGGTGGCTTTAGATGTCCCCTCAGCCCCACTCTTGTACTACACATTTCCTTGTTTAGAATAAGTCACTGTAAGCACCAGGACTTGGTCATCACTGTCAGTTGGATTAGCCAACTGAGAAGCTGAAGAAATATGCCAAATTGGGTTTGCTACATTCTGCTTCTTGGTTTATTTAACATCTGTTTCTGTGATCAGAATGAGGTCAGTGAGACAACAATGGGGCTGTTGAATACTGTGTAGCTGACATCTCAGCAAATTCATGTACGGACCGTTTGTTTGCTCATGAAACTTACCTAAGAGACCATGCTGAGCTAGACTTTGTGTCAGATAAAAGAGGAATATGGCTTTTAGGTGTAAAAATGTGGTTAATTTTCTTTAATGTGCATGACTAGCAAAGAAGCATATCCTACAGCTAGCTGAACATGAGGGAACAAGATATCATCAAGACTGTGTGTGGGCATGGGATGATTGGCCATTTCAAACGGTTCTTTGTTCACTTCTTTATTCTGTTTAGAAGACTGAGATTGCCTTGGCAGACTAGCTTTTATCATTAATGCTGACCAACCTACAAAGAATGAACAAAATACTTCCTCGTATGTGCGTTTTGCTATGATACTATCATTTGTGCTCATTTCAGAATGAAAATTGGCATGAGAACTACACAAAACTTTTTATAAATGCTTTGTCTCATGGGCCTATGCCAGCTTTGCCAGAGAGCTGATGAAGAGGGGTTTTCTGATATTCAAAGATGAATGTGAGGGCTGCAGAGATAGCTCAGTGGTCTAAGCGCCTACCTAGGCAAGCACAAGGACCCAGGTTCAATCCCCGGTACCACATGCTGTGTTGATCCACCCCAGGCACACCAAGCAGGCCATGAAGACTGGGCATGGTAACATGTGCACAGTTTGATTACCAAATTCTAAACCATGCAGAGTAAAAAAAAAAAATGTAATGGTAAGCTGCCATAATCTTTATAGCTTATGTCCTTCAAGTTTAAACTGTATGCCCTCCACCATGACTGGCTATGTGTCATAAATGTCCCTGTCATCCCATTTCTGAAAATTTCAAATGCTTCTTCAGGCTTAGAAGATGTTTGGAACTATAACTATACCAATTAGAAACTTTTAGAAATTATCAAGTGTTCAAATAAACTTTGGCAGAATGATTTCAAGCTTTTAAGTAAAAGATTACAAAGATAAATATCTTCTAGTTCTGCCCATATAAATCACCATCTCCTCCCTGGAGATCCTTGAAGCAGGATGCTCAATTTGAATAATACATTGTACTGTATCAAGATGCCAATTCAATGAATGTTTTATAAATCATATAAATTAACTTTTAAATTACTTCCGAAGAAACCTGCAAATAACTATAAAAAGCTTCTTTCAAAATGCCAGCGTACAGATTGAATTCACAAAATGTCTTCCCTATTTCAATAGTCTAAGTGTGGTCTAATTTGTCACAGATTTAAACCAATCAGAAATGTAATAACAACATGAAACAATCACTTTTATTCTCCTCTTTTAACATTTTATGTGTAACCAAACCTTAATTGAACTATCACTTGGAATGGAAAACTGATTGGATTTTTGTTCTGGTCATTTAGGGACACTTAAATTGTAAAATTGATTTAACAAACAATGATCAATTTGCCTTTAAAATAAGTGAAGTCAGAATGTTTTGAGATTTCGTCTGAAAATTCTCCCTAGGTCCCTTTGTTTGCACCAGCATTGTAATGGGCCCAGTTGTTACAGCAAGAGCACCTTAGCGTGAAGATTGTATGGTGGCTCTTGCAGGGTGGGCCAGACCTGGGCTTCCAGGAAATACAGCTTTCGGTCACATTCACCTGCTTTACAGAAATCAGTGTGTTTCTCAATGCTACTAGATATTAGCGCAAAATTTCCTTCAACCCAAGTAATGTAGCATAATCTGCCTTTGAAGATATTTTTATTCCATTGAAGAGAACAGACTTAGCGGAGATTGGTACCTATGCCATTGGACCAGCTTTTATGATAATGACACCGTCTCTGAGAACTATGCAGATTCGGAGAAAGCATAAGGCAGCAACACACAGACCAGTGAGGCAGTGTGGCACGTGGTGGCAAGGTGGGGACAGAGGCAGAGCTCCTGGAAAATTCCGTGGGCTTCTGTTTCAGAGAAGAGGGAGAAAGCATACTGCTGAGCTGGAAGCTTGAAAGCTCTAGGCACGCAGGCACTGTCGCAGCCTGTCGCTCACTGATGCATCCGGTGTTATCACTGGTGCTCCCTCAAGAGTTGCTGAACTGATGGATACAAGGCTTTCGTACCTCATTGTTTAAGTGGCCATTTGAAGTGTATTGAAGATCGGAAGGAGTTTTGAATTTTGCTTCCTCACAATTTGTACTTTTGCTTCTAAGAGAACAAAAAAAAAAAATTGCTAACTAAATGTGATGCAAAATATGAAACCACTTCCAACTGTGTTTTTCATAGTGTGCAACCTATTTCTGAAATAATTGTTATGAACTATGATTATTATAATGTAGCAGTAAGTGCATTCTCTGGCAAACTTCACTGAGCTAGGTAGGGCCCAAAATGCTGTAGGCACTCTGTGCTCAACATGAGCTCAGGCCCCATCGTCTGCATCTCTCTCCATCATCAATCTTACTCAATGCGTGGTTCAAGGCAGGAGAACTAAAACCAACGCCAAGAATCTCGCTTCTCTCTGGTGATGCTACTCGACTGATTTTTATCCTGTTACTGAGCTCAATGTGTCATGTTCTGGCTCTGAAATTAATGTATGTTGCCTTAACAACAGGAAGAAAATCATGAAGGTATTTTCTTAAAGATCATATACCTGATAATTCAGGAATAATTCATCAGGCACTACAGGAAGCTAATTCTTATAAAAATTTAAATCACCTACATTCATTTTTTAAAGGTACCCCAAAATCACTTCACACAAAGAAACACACACACACACACACACACACACACACACACACACACAGAGGCTTTTCATTTCCTGCCCTTTCCCAGCTGTTTTCTCATTGCTTTCAGAATGATCTTTCTAGTGGCCATGAACCCATGTCCACCACAGACCGCTTGTCCCACACCATGTTTCCCAGCCGCTCTCCTGCTTTCTCCCCGTTCCTCCTGCTAACACACAGTGTGTCGCCCACACCCTACTCCAGGCTTGCTCTGGAGTTGTCTGCCATGTTTCTGTACTTTGCCTTGTAGATGTCTCTTCTGGGAATTGTCAGGCTCCATTTACAGATGTAGGGTTTCTGTTCATCTTTAGAGGTCACAGATTCAATAGCATTACAAATCCAACTTTAATCTGCTTAGTCACAGTGGCCGATTCTTTCTCGAAGCTCTCTGTATGTGTATTTAGACAAGTGCTCTGTCCCTTATCATGGTTTGTACTTTTTCATCATAATGCCCACCTAGAGAGCAAGGGCCACTTTATTTACTTTATCATCATCATCATCATCATCATCATCATCATCATCATCATCATCCTCATCTGAAGAGAGTAAAATTTAGTAAAAACAAACAAGCAAAAACATTAGAAATGATACAGAACTTCACCAAACAAATCATTATGAATTAAACAATGGTTGCTGTATTGCATATTGTTATCTTCAAATTAGTTAGTCATTCAGATTACCAGATATGAGCATATAAAATTGGGAGTAAGGGGAAATAACTTATAAGAAATTAAAAAGAATGGGGCTTGGGAGATAGCTCAGCTGTCTAAGCACCTACCTGGAAATCACAAGGACATGAGTTCAATCCCCTGTACCACATACAGGCAGGAACACTCTGGGTGCTAGGTCCCAAGGCCTGGTGTGGTGGTGTACACCTATAATTCCAGTTCTGGGGAGGCTAAGACAGGAGTATTACTAGCAGTTCAAGCTGTGTAGGAAGACCATGTACCAAATAAATAAATAAATAAAATTTTAATAAAGAAATAAAAAAGGGCAAGAAAAAGAAAAATGTAAACATCAACTGCTCACCATTGTAGACTAGCATAAATCAGAAATACAATTATCCAAGCCACCCTGCATGCATACATAAAGAGATCTTTCTTCCCTTTCTCTCTCTATCCTTTTCTTCATCCCTGTTTTTCTTTCCCTTTGGACAAATTATTTCCTTCTCTCAGTGTCTATTGTACCTTTCAGATTTTATTCATTCTTTCAGATTCTTACACTGGGGAGATAATATGATGTTTGCATGTGTGGGTCTGATTTATTTCACTTATGAGTACAGTCTACAATTTCACCAATGCATTTATAAAAGCCACAGATATATCTTTTGTACAATATTCCACTGTATAAAAATACTGCATCTCTATCCATTCCTCAGTTGATAGGCATCTGGAGTGTTGCCAAGATAGAGCTATGACAAGTTGTGCTGCTATAAATGTGGGTGCACGTATATTACTGTGGTGTGATGTTTGCAATTCTTTTGGAAGAATACCCAGAAGGGGGCTAGTTGACTTGAATGGGACATCCAATCCTAGTTTTTTTGAGTAATTTTCACACTGATTTCCACAGTGGTTGTACCAGTCTACACTCTCAGCAAAAGTGGAGAAGAGTTCCTTTTTCCCCTTAGCCCATTCAGCATTTGTTGTTGGTTGACTTCTCAATGTTAGCTAGTTTTTCTGGGGTGAGATGGAGTATCAGTGTTGTATTAATTTTCATTTCTTGAATAACTAATGATATCAAACAGTCTGACTCATGGTTTGTGAAGAGAAATCTGCCATTATTCTGATGAGTTTTCCTTTAAATGTGATCTGTTTCTTTTCTCTAGTGGCTTTTAGTATATTATTCTTGTGCTGGATTTCTGGGATCTTGAGTATTATATATCTGGGTGTGTTTTTAGTCAGGTTGGTGTTATTTGGAGTTCTGTATGCTTCAGTTACCTGAACGTCAGATTGTTTTCTCATATTTGGGAAGTTTTCTGCCATTACTTCTGGCCATATTCTTTTTATATCATTTGTACTGACTCTTTCTTTCTCGTTGATGCCTATTAATCTCACGTTTTTCTTTTTTTCATCATGTTGCAGAGGTTGAATTATTTTTTCTTGCATCCCGGTTGTTTTTAAGAGATCCTTTTTGCCTTTCACTAGCTGTAACTGTCTTCATGATCTGAAATTCTGTCTTCACTTTCATTCATATGGTGTTGCCAACTTGTGATTGAGATTTTATTTTCTTGTACATCTCTTTGAAACTGTTTCATGCGATCTATTTCTTTCCTATATTGTTCATTCAAGGATTCCATCATCTTTCTATTCTCTAATTTTTTATCAATGTCTTCTTTAGAGGCATTTATTAATTCTTTCATTATGGTTATCCTTTCTTTTTTTACTTCAGAGATTATTTCTAATCTGATTTCCTCTCCACCTTTCTGCAGTTGTTCCTTTACTTCAGACACTATTAATTTAGAGATGTCTTTTTTTACTTCAGAGGTTACTTCTGATCTGATTCCCTCTATACTTTT
>PVKN010012044.1:0-21111 GCA_004027915.1 Capromys pilorides
ACTATATTGGTTTATTTTGCTGAATTCACACACCTACAATATTTTAATGGCAATGGAACATCCATCTCTGACAAAACAAAACAATAAAAGGGGATATAAATGAGGATCATTTTGTAGTGAAAAAATTTAGGATAGATATAGAGTAACTTCCTCATAGTTCAATGAGAAGATTTATATTAATGGTGTTTAGACAAAATATCATGTCTGCATCTTGTACTCTGAATAACTACTACAAAGACAGTAACATGCAATGTATTAATTATTGTAACTGTTCTACTAAGCTATTTTGAAATTTTCTCATTGCTACGTCTTTCTCATTAAAATTAATAAGATAAAAACAATCCAGTTACCCTTTGGTCTTCTTCTTCCATGACAAGTGCTAGCTCCTTTAATAAGTCAAAACTATCTTTAGCAAAGTGATAAAAATGCAACACAGACTTTTATAGGTGATATGAACACAGAGAGAACCCAAGCTCTCATGGAGCCACTATTTCTAGCAATAAATTTTCACAAACATCTAAGATGCTCATTTAACATCAGTTTTATTATTGTCAGAGTATCAGGACAGGCCCTGAATCCCAATTCAGTTTACAATTTGCATTAGGTAAGCTAGTCAATACCAGCTGCTATAACAAGCAAACCTCCCCTCTCCCAGATCTTACTGCTTGAACAGGATAAAGATTTAATTCTCCTATGTGAGAAGTCCTGTGTATCTAAGTAATACAGATAGATTATAGTACAAGGTCATGATTATGTTGTCAACTGCTAATGTCTCAGCTACCCATGCTCATTGGAGCTTTCTAAATTCACAGTCAGAATAAGCATGACTTTCATGAGGTACATAATCTGCATTTGCTCTTCCTGCACCAGGCTGAGGATTACAATGCAGACTGTACTGATACTAATGAACCAGACTTCTGGATTTTACCCATAATCATTGTTGTTTCCTGTAGAAACTCTCATTTCCATTCTTTTCCTAGGAGTCCTGCAGAATGTCTCCCAGATGCTTGAGACCCACATGATCAGATAGGAGTTGGCCACTGCCTTCTTTTCTCTTGCTGCTCAGTGTGTCCTGCTCCACTGTCATCCAGCACTAAAATGAACAGAAGTCAGCCTGTCATGTGTCCAACAAAGCACCACCTTACATCATGACAAGACAGACACATCTATGAGTGGTAGGGAGCCTGCCTCGCTCCTTGTGCTTTGATTGGTCTCCTGAGAGCTATTTATGAGCTCTTCAGCATTTATGCGTTTGTGGACCAAGATGTTCTCTGATACACCAAGCACTCCCCCACCATTTTACTTACCACTCCTGTTGCTTTCCTTCCCCCATCCTTCCAGCTGTCCATGCATCCTGGGCCTCTCGTCAGCACTTCTTCTATCATCTGTCTCAAAGGGCTGCATAGAGCATCATGGAGATGCATGCAAGTGGACTGCAGGGATGCCACAGTGTAGCTTCACTCCATGTGCAAGTACTAGGGACACACTGTCTGACAATTAGAGATGAGAAAACCAGGAGCCTTCAGTACTGTTGTCAGCCTTGTTCTGAGTCTATCTTTAATGAACTATGCCATCTTTCCCCTCATTTTCCAAAAGGTTTTTGCATGCCTTCCTGGAGCACATTGTAACTACATACCTACTATGTATGTGATTCTGGGACATTTTAAAACATCCACATCAAACTACCTTTACTGGTATATCCCATTTCCAAGCTTCCCCAGTCTTTCCTAAATAAAAAGCTTTTTAAAAATAAAATTTTCTCAGACTTTTTGCAAATTGTGCTTATATAAGTGAAGTGTAAAGAAGTTGAAATATGAGATCAAGTTTTCCTTCAACTACATGAAGCTTTATCCAAACGTGGCAGAAACATGCTTTGTGAAACCATGGAGTGGGTTGTTCTCAACCAAAAGCACGTGAAAAAAATAGTTTGAGACATTCAGCAATTTCAAACTGTGGCTGGGCTCACCCACCCCTAATTTCAAGGGAAATTAAATCCATCTGTTTCTTATTCATTTACACTCAGCTCACTGACATGCTATTGGGTCAGAGTAATAGGACATCCAGGAAGCTGCTTAGGCTGTTTTTTCACATGTTGCTCTCAACTAACTGGGAAATGGGCTTGACCAATGTTCTCTTGGATCATCTTCTGTGTCTCCCACATGGAACCCACAAAGTCAAATTCAAAACTAACAAAGTCAGAACTCACTGAGTTATCCCCACAGCTAGAAGAGGGCTCCCATGGGTCATCTAGTCCAGCCCTTGACATCAGGACAGATGCTAGTCTGTTCCTGTGATCAATGACTTCCATCCTCAAGTAATCCTTCCCCTGCTGGGCTCATGCATCATGGTAGATGCTGTTAAAGCACCACCTAGACCGCTGGGGGACTACATTCTCCAGCTCTCTGATCCCATTACCTAATTTATGCAGGCTTTGCTGCCAGTGGCCAGCCTATTTGGGCTCTAGAGCTATCTTATCCCTGAGAATCAGGAGTTTCTTGAAGGCTAGAGGATAAACTTTGTTCTCAGAGATCAAATGGATGGAAATGTTTGGCTGGGCCATTAGTGGGAGCTCTAGAGTCCTCCTTATTTTAGAGCTTCCCTGTTGCAGATATGGAGAAGTGAACTGTGTACCACTCCCCTGATGGCCAGAGGGTAACCTGGCATCTCAAATCTCCAGTTCAGAGAATGTTTCATTGTATATACTGCATTCCTTGAATACAGGGTGAAAGCATAGGCCTATTTCCACTCATACTTGATAGGACAGAAGTGGGCCAATCATCATTCAGTGATAATCATTGTTCTTGGTAAACAACTCACAAAGTAGACATTGCTGGTTCTGAGCCATTTGGCAAAGGATAGCATGATTTCTGGTGTGCCTGCTGAGTCAGTCACGTGGGTAAACTACACAAGACAATGCTCAAGTGCTCAAGAGCAATGACATGGAATCAATGAAGCTCCAACAAAGAGTGGCTGAGTAGGACTAGGACTAGGGCCAGTAAGTCTGAGTTTCCAGAATCTGCCACAGTTAAGGCTAATGATTCCTCCAGGGAGAAGCCCATAGAACTCAGGATCAGAAGTGTGAGATGCTTAGATTGGAGCCCATCTCTTCTGATTGTTGATTGGGTGACCTTGGACACCTCCTTTCAACTTTCCCTGCCTTGGTTTTGACATGAGTTACAATAGGATAACCTACTTTTGCAGTGAGGATAATTAAATGAGCACATGGGCATACAGCTGTGAGAACAGTGCCACACACAGGGTGTGCTGGATAAACACCAGCTGTTATCAGTGACCTCCCTGATTAGCAATACTGATCCGTGGGACTTCTGGCACCTGGCACAGCTCTGGGAGATCAGAGGGAGGATACAAATGGCACACGAGGAGACGTATAGAACACTCTTCAGCTACATTATGTGGATTGAATAGTCCAAGTTTCAAGCTTCTCTAAGTCCAGAGCTTAAACCAGTAGCTTGGGCAGACATTGTGGGGCTGTTGCAGAGCCCACTCTGGAGTTCAGGAACTGCCTACGTGTAATGGGTTATGATTTCCACTGTAACTAGTTCCCTAGTACTCAGCATGGATATTAATTTGTAAATCAATCTATAAACAAAAACCTGAATCTGTTGAACTGCCTCTGTGATTACAAGGTCAGAATATTCTCATCACAACAGCTTCCCTAACGGTGCCTTTTAGGACTCCTCTTCTCCAGCTCTGAGCCCAGGCAACCTCTGAGGAACTTTCCAGAGCTATAGAGTATTTTGGATATTTCAGCATATTTATATGACTGGATCAAGCAGGATGTACTCCTTCTATCTCAGCATAGTGACTTTGAAGTTCATCCATATTGTTATTATCAGTTCAGCTACTTTACAGTGTGTAACTCCACAGGTAGGCCATGGCTGACACACTCATTCTCCTGTCGCTAGACATCTAAGCTGCTAACAGATTTTATTTTGGCCATTATGAAGAAAGCTCCTATGAACAGTGACGTAGAGGTCTTTGAGTAGGCTGATGTTTTCATTTCTCTTGAATAATGCTTAAAATGGAATGGCATGGGCTCATAGAAAGTACACATGTAGGTATTTAAGAAATTACCAAAGAAACCTGAAAAATCTTCCTTAAGATGTTTTATACTCTGATAGAAGTAATTTCTCTCAGCTTTCCATTGAAAAATATCTTTGATTTATCTTCATTTTTGAAGAATTTCTTGCTTGAAATAGAATTGTACCTTGACAATTTCCCCTCCTTTTTAACACTTTAAGATGTTGCTCCAGAGTTTGATACTAGTTTCTCTGATCTTTGAAAGCATTTTGCCTCTTGTGGCGAGTGTGTCATTTCTCTCTCACTTCCATGAAAGTTTTCTTTTTATTTTCAGTTAGAGAACTTTGACTCAGAAATTTCTAAGCATGGTTTCCTGTACATGTGTACTGCTTAGGGTCCTCTAAGCTTCTACAATCTGCCAATTTATACCTTTTAGCAAATGAGAATATCTGTCATTATTTTTATAACGTATTTTTCTTCATCATTTTCTGTTAAATTCATCTTCTATGGATTTCATTTCATACATTTTTATTTTTGGTTCTAAATTTCTCTGGAGAGATTCTTCTCTTTCCATTCATTGCTGCTGTGCTTTTCTTCACCTCACCAAGCACAATTTCATTAGATGTATCAAGGTCTGTGGCAGTAATGCTGGTGTGAGGGTCACTCCAGGGCTGGTCCCAGCTGACTGCCCATCTCCATGGTTCTTTGTGTCATTTAATTCTGGATCAGATCCTGAACATTTTCAGAGCTATCCTGTGGAGCTTCTCAGCTCTGTGCTCGTCTTGCCCACTGTGCAGATGCTCTCCTTTCTCCAACCTTGGTTAGAATTACAAGTGAGCCTTGGCCCCAGCAGTATTCACTGAGCAGTGATCTTCTGCCTTTGGACAATCAGGTTTCTCCCCTGTATGCAGGGCTCAGGGGTCACCCTGAACTGACTTATTCCAGTTGACCTGCAGAATTACATTTCCCATCCAAGGTTCATGCACCATGGCTCTCATCTTAATCATTTTCTCATTCTTGGGTCGCCATACCTGACACCCACAACTTGATGAAAGAGGGCTTTCTTTTGCCTCATGTTTCAGAAGTTTCTGTCCATGACCAGTAGACTTAAACACAAAACAGCACAGTGTAAAGGCCTGACAGGGAGAAAGCCACGCACATTGTGGCAGCCAGGAAACAGAGAGAAAGCAGCCAGGGAGGGAGGTGGGCCCGTCCAAGTCGAAGGCCCACTGTGAGCAGATAGTTCTGTGGTTGTGATCCATAGCACCATCTTCTGTCTTAAATCTCTCTTAACCTCCATCAGCCCTGGATAGCCTGGGCACTTTCCCCTTTGTCATGAGTCAGAAAGATAGTAAACATATTTGGAAATTTCTCTTGATGTGTGACATACCACAACTGTTACTATTCTGAGGGCAAAGCTGAAGATGGGAGGCTTCCTCTCATCCGGCTGCTTTCTGCGCATTTCAGCCTCCCCCAAGGTTATTTGCTTTGATTCACTCTTCACAGCCCCTGGGTCACTGGTTCCAGGTATTTTCAAGCATTTTTGATGTTACCTGTGGGAGGGATTCTTACTGGAAAACAGAGCCCTTGTTGGTCTGTTTTCTGTTTAATTAATTTCTATCTTGTTGTCAGCATTACCTTCTGCTATTCAGGGTTTAATTTTATTTTTCCTTTTCTAACTAGATTTTAGATCATCTGATTTTAAAACTTTCTTCTTTTCAAAATTAAACATCTAAATCTGTTAAATGTTCTAAAAAGTTCTTATTGTTCCTATCTTTAATACTTAGAATTTGTGTCTGTTGTGTATATTTTTAATTAATTTTTTTTTATTTTCAAAGTATAATATAGAAATATCTGGATTACTGAGCTAATTTAGCACCAATCAAATTTGACCCCAATGTGTATCTTACTGTCTCCTCTCATAGCACCCTAATTTAACAAATCAGCAAGGTGGAGTCCCCTGGTGGAGAGGGTGAGGGCCTGGGGGAAGCCTAGCTTTAAGACTTGGTTCCAGAGACACCAACTTGTAGCCTGGCTGGCATTTCGGGAAATGGAGAGTAATGAAGGAGGCCCAGGGACAGCTGTGGTATGTTGCTGAAAATCCCGGAAAGTTGGGATTCCAGGTAATGGATAACAGCTTTACCTGTGGGCTCTCTGTTTGTTGCTTTCTCCCTTAGAGTGCTGATGGTTGACCCCTGTGTGAAACAGATGGTGGGGAAAGGATGGAGGTTGGTAGGGATCATGGTAATGTTCGTGGCTAGGCACATGGTCCTCCTTTGCTTTAATGATTACGCATGAGATCATGCTCACTACCCAAAATAAAGCTGTTTTGCTTCAGGGATTCTTTGTTCACTGAGGGACAAGTCTTGGTGAATCCTCTGAGCTACCTTCATCAGGTCTTCTCGTTGTACCTTTTGGTACCAACACATATCATTACAACAAGTGGCGCACAATGCGGCGCATGAAGGACGACCAAGGGTAAGTTAAGAGAGGCCTGATAGAGTGGGAAAAGTATGCACAGAGTAGGTGAGACCACTGGCAAAAGCTCAGAGTAATGGGAAACTCTGCTTCAGCAGAAAATGAGTATGTCCAACTTACAGAGACATTACTCAGTGTAGTGGGGGTAAAGATGAAACTAAAAAGTTTTGAAGAATTATTTTTCCTTACAAAAAGACATTGTTTATGGATTCAGCCTAAAAGTAAAGCTGCTCTAGACTTAAAAGTTTGAAAGCAGGTTATGAAATCTCTGCTTAGAGCATACCAGCAGGGAAAGCCTAGCCCTTTAAGTGCGTGGTCTTTATGTAACCTTATCTCTTTGGCTTTGGAGCCCCTGCAGTCTGACTCTGAGGAATCGAGTCTGCAGCCCATTCCTCAGACTCAGAAGGGCAGTCTTTTAAGGGGGTTCAGTTGATAGGGACATTACAGAACAGGAAAGCAGCACCACATCTCTTGATTCGTCCTTGCTGGATGAAAAGTTTGAAATGGAGAATATGAAAGCAAAGCAGGCATTTCCAGACCCTCACCCTATCTTCTGATTCTGAGGACTTTTTGAAAGCTCGAGAAAATGAGTTGGAGAAAGAGGCACGTAGTACCCAGGAGTTTTTTCATCATATGGGACATTTGACACAGTCGATATCCAAACTAGTGGAGCGACTGGAGGTTTCAAGTCCACCCTCCATGCTTGCTGAGGTTCAACCTCTGCCTCTTCCCCCAACTAATCCCTCAGCTCCTCCATATGAGTATGAGCAACCTGTTTCAGCTGTCGGGCTTAGGAGTGCAATGACCCAAGCCTTATTACAGGGAAGGAACCAGGGAGACCCATAGGCTTATAAAACACCACTGGAAGTTTGCCCTGTTGTGGTTCAGCAGTACCCTCCAAATAAGCAACACCCACATGGTTATATACAGTGGAATTATCAACCTGAGGTTATGCTTCTCCTCTGTTTGGGATGGTCTTCTCACCCTACCCCTGGCCAGCTCCTGCTTGCTGCCTGGATACTTTGGACATAATGTAAAGAGTGACTACAGGGAAAGGGAATGGGGGTGGGGTAGAGAGTGCAAGCAGCACCTGTTTATAAACTTGAAACAACAAAGGGGTGACGGTGGCCCGAGTAGCTACAAAAGGAGTATGAACAGGTTAGCGCCGGATTGCAAACTGGTAGGCAGGGAGCAAGCGGAGATGGGGCGGCCTTGAGGTCTCTGGCATGGGAGGAAGGGTGATGCAAGGGTGATGACCCTCCCATCATGCTGCATGCAGCACCCCCTCGAGGAAGGGCATCTGAATCACTGACTTGCTGAGGAAGTCTTCCTAACCCTTAGATTAAGAGACACAACTGCCAAAAATGACAGACACAGAAGTATGAAATACACCCAAGTGTTATTATGTCTCTCACTGAGCCACTGCGAAATCAGCAAGCACCTTGCGATAGCAGCCAAGGGGCAGCCTGGTTATGACTAACTTGGATAGGGTGCAGTTAGACTCTGATGATGTCAAACTCAGGTTTGGAAAGTCTTGTGTGTATGGAACAGCAGAGAAAGCTCCCAGGAAGAAGGTCCTTCCTTATTACTCGCTCCCATCAGCCCCTCTGTTAGCAGTTTTCCCTCATTGTGGCAAATATCTGCGATAAACAACTCAGAAGAAGGAAAAGTTCATTTTGGCTCCCAGTTTCATAAATTCAGTCAGTGGTTCCTTGACTCTGCTGCTTTGTGTCTCTGCTGGTGGAGCATACTGGGTTGGAGCCTATGCTGGAGGAGACCAATCTGATTTATGATTTATAACAATGAAGAAACAAAAAAAGCAGGACAAGGGCAAAATCCCAATGTCTCCTTCAGGAGGAGGCCTCTAGTGACTTAACTTCCTCTTACTCGGACCTGCCTACTAAACATTTTTAACACTTCCCAGTAGTAATGGGGCTGGGGATCAGACCTTTGACACATATGCCTTTGGGGACATTCAGGATCTGAACTAGAGTACCCTTGTAAGTTCTGAGAACCAGAGCCCACCTCCCAAGAAGCATGCATGTGCGCACTGGCCTGGTGACCCTACAGCTACACCAACCTCGGTGGGACACCTGCTGTTCTGCAGGAATTAGAAATCCAAGACTATCATAGTAACAAAGAGGAAGGCTTCATCTCTTCCATGAAGAAAGGCTTCTGTTGCTTTATTTCCAACATCTGCCAACATCTCGATTTCAGTTTTCTCATCCTTGCTTCTGCCTAGGAGGAGGTTGAGTACAGACAACTCAGTGATGTGAAGAATAGAAAAAATCTGTTATGGGCGAAATCCAGAAAATATGCTGAAGCCTCAATTTCCTCAGACTACTTCAGATTATGATTTTATTTGAAAATATGATCCTCACACAGGTAAGGAGATCAGAACGAGGTCATTAGAGTGGTCCTCAATTCCAGATGACTGTGTTGCTTAAAAGGGGGAAATTGGGCAGAGTCTGACAGAGAGGGCTGGGAAGAGCACACACAAGGAGAATGTCATGGGAAAACGGGCACTAGGATTCTCTCCCTGCAAACCAAGGGATTCTAGGACTAACAGAAACAGAAATAAGCCAGGAAGGATCCTTCCCCCATGGGTCGGTCTCTCTCTCTCTCTCTTCTCTCTCTCTCTCTCTCTCTCTCTCTCTCTCTCTCTCTCTCTCTCTCTCTCTCTCTCTCTCTGAGCCAGGGATCAAAGTCAGAACCTTGCACTTGCCACGCAGGCACTTATGCCCCTGAGCTATCTCCATGGCCCCATCCCCCATGGTTTCAAAGGGAGATTTTTCTGCCAACATCTCTATTTCAGTTTTCTCATCCTTGCAAATATGATAAAATAATTTTGTTCTAAGCCACCCAATTTGTGGTAATTTGCTAGAAAAGTCCAAGGAGGAAAAATGCACAGGGCACAGCTATTTGAAGCCTTTTCCATTTCTTTAGTGCACTATTTCCAAGTCCATATGAACATGGAAACCACCACATTTTCAGGATCTGTTTTGAAAGTCAAGAGATTGCCCAAGTGTCCAGTTCGCCTGGGTGAATATTCAGCAGAGCAAGGAGCCTCTGTGTCTGGTGCTGGAATGTGCACAGAAGTCCACAGCAGTGTGCTTGCTGTGGCCGGGGCCTGCACCCTGGGAAGCACAGAGAGGAGCTCTGGGCCCAGCTCCTGTGCATACTGAGTGCCCAAGAAGATGCTACGGGACACTGGCTCCTCACCAGGCCTCCAGTTCTCAGCTCCAGCTCTCCACAAACTCTTCCCTTGAAGGCAGAAGTCCCGTGGTTTTATCCAGCTCCACGCCCACCTTGCTGCTTGAGACTCAGCCCTCATCATTTGTCCTAGGATTCTTGCAGTCCTCCTGCTCCTAATTTGAAGCCTATTTGTGAAGCTTCAGCCCCCTAATCTCTGTTTATTACTGGGGAATCATCTTCAGTTTCTCTTTTTCTTTTTATGGCCTGCTCAGCCTGCCCTGGGTTGAGGCTGGCACAGCATGTAATGCTGGGGATTGAACCGCAGTCCCTGTGGTTGCATAAGTTTCCTAAGCAGGCACTTTAGACTGCTGAACCATCTTGCTGGCCCCTCATCTTCATTTTTTCTGTTTACCTCTGTTCTTTATCTTCTTGCTATACTTTGGAACTTGAATGCCCTCATGTATTACAGAGTGGAATATTTGAGAAACAATAGATCCTTCAGGATGTGGGGTCTGTGGGCATTCCTTAGGTCATTGAGGTGCGTGCCCTTTAAAGGGACTATGGGACACTGGATCCTTGCTCTTTCTCTTTTGCTTCATGCCTCTGAGTTGAGTAGTTTTGTTTCTTACATGTTCCTGCATTGCTATGGCTTGACCACAAGCTCTAGGGAACTAGGCCAACCTCCATGGACTGGAACCTCCAAAATTGTTAACCATGATAAACCTTTTCTCTTTATAAGTTGATTGACTCAGGCATTTTGTCATAATGATAGACAGCTACCTAACACACTGCACACAAAATGGAGAGTTTTGTAGACAGATCTCTACTAATGCCAAGACCTATCTCTTAAAACATTCTTCTTCTAAGGTCTCCCTTGTTCTCTAGTCTTATGTCATAGTTTGATCACTATGCTTGATCACTGGGTCCTGCTAAGTCCTGCTCTAGCCACAGTCCTTGTAATAGCAGGGACTGCATGTGATGGAGCCATTCTCTTCCCCTCATTAAGCCTATAAGTTCAACATGAGATTACAACTGGTTCTGCCAATTCTCAGTCTTTGCTTCTGCCTACAAAGCTCTCTTTGTCTCTTAGTTTAATCAGTCAAGACCTGGAGCTACACACCTGTCTTAGAGTCTCTCCAAGAAGTACAGGATAAATCCTTACAAATTAGGTTTTCAGCACTGAGTAGCCATTTGGAAGCCTCCCCACTCTGTCTTCAGCTGGCAGTACTCTAGCAAGATCCCTGCTTATTTGCTCTGTGGAGCTTAAGTATTAATTCAGCACCCACAGGTCAGGCTGGTGATGGCACAGCCACTCAACCATGGTTTTGTTTTCATTTGATCAAAGCACTTGAATGCTAAGCAAATGTCATTTTTCTCCAAGAGCAGTCAGCCACCAAATCCCACAGGCCTTTTGAATGTGTCCCATTATGGTCCACCTGGGAACAGGACAGAGCAGAGGAAAGAGAACGAGCTTCTGTGCTGACCAGCCCTGGCTTTTGTTCTTGCTAGCTATCTAGCTCTGAACAAGCTCTAATGTCTCCCCCACCAAATGGAGATGAGGCCCACAATGCCTTGCTAGGGGATGTGATGCAGTCATAATGAATGAAATGGCTTTTGAACCAAAGTAAATGCACACATTTGGTCATTATCACCTTCTTCTAGGATTTCTTTCTTTCTTACTTTTTAAATTGTTATGCATTTGGGTCTCAGTACACAGCTAGGACTCATAGTGATCTTCCTGTTTCAGCCTCTCTAGTGCTGGGATTACAGGCATGTGCTACCACCCTCTGGTCTTGGTGGCTGGCTTGGCTCACCCAACACTGCATGTGGTACCAGGGATCGAACCTGGATCCTTGAACTTACCTAGACAGGTGCTTAGACCACTGAGCTATATCCCTTCCTCTATCATTTCTAAGCCCTGTTTATCTGGAATCTAGTCTTTGCCCCATTGTTTTTCACTCGGCAGGGCAACACTAAGGGTGTGAGTGCTTTGATCCTGGTGAGTAGTATTCATACTTATCTGTACTTTTTGAACTGATCACTCACTCTCTATACTTCTGGACTCAGGTTCTCAGCCCCTAAACAACAGAGCCCTTGAACCATGTGTGACCTCCAAGTACTCCATCTATGGCCTAGCCTCACACTTTCCTGGGATCTCTGTTCTGCCATCACACTGGCCCTGACTTTGACCTACTCACACAGGAACATGCTCCACAGTGAGGCTCCCTTGCTATAAATTTAGGAGAAATAGCAATAGGCTAGAAGGAAAAGACCCAGGTGGCTTCTCTGGCTTGCTGAGTCATCTAAGTCACTGAACTTCAATGGGCTGTGGGATCACCTATAATGTGTACATACTGATGTGTTCCACCTCTTCCGGTGGGTATGAAATGCACTAGTGAATGCTTGGAGTTCTTTGAAGCATTTAGAGCCTCTAAGTGTAATATTTGCTTCTGGCATGTCCAAGGCATACCAGATGCTGTAAGATGCATATATGAGTGTGTATGTGTGTGTGTGTGTGTGTGTGTGTGTGGTGTGTGTGTGTGTGTGTGTGTGTATGTGTATTATGTGTATTGTATTAGAGGGACAGGTGTGCTTCAATAGCACACACTAACATTTTCCAGCTACCAGCAGTCAGCGGGACTTCTGCAGAGGGCAGGTTAAGGAGCTGAGCACATTATCCTTGGTGTTTGTGACACTGAGTCTGTTTTTTAGTAGTAAATTGATGGCAGATTCTTAACACTGGCCATGTTAAATGGGGAAAGAATATACAGTTGGGAGCAAGTCAGACTTCTAAGAGTAGAATTTAAATGTTCTCCTTACACAAAAAAACAAGTGGATAAAGTTATGTCTAGATTAACTAGCTTAACAGAATCAATATAGGAAACATATGCAAAGTATCTATTGCACCCTATACAAGTATACCTTTATTAGCTGCCAATTAAAAATAAAAAAAACTTGCCTAGAAAATAAATAAAAATAAATAAACATGAATGAAATCTTTTAAAAATAGCCAGAGTTTCTGACTGACTCAATAGCAGGAAATAAGGAAAAATGGAGCTGGTAGAAATACACGTAGTTGTTCATGTGCTGCATTCTAAGAAATATGACACAGGAATAAGTTCAAGGAAGGGATAGATTAATTTACAAAAGAATTCTTTGTACAGAATAAGCATTTCTGGGAAGAATATGGACTTTTCTACAAAAACCACTACACTGGTCTATGAGCTTTGCAGGCAGGTGCCCACATCACGGATTTCTGGGAAGGAACACTGCAGTTTCCCAGATGCTGCGCTGCTTTCTTAGTGCTGGGACATGACACTCAGTACTCTCAGCTTGAAGGAGGAGAGGTTCACAGTGTGTAGTGGTTCCAGGTCACAGTCAGGTGGCTCCAAGGCAGGATGGCCTGGCAGAGGGGCCTCCTGGAGAACAGTTGCTTGTGGTACAGGGGACAGAAAGCAGAGATAGGGAAGGCAGGAGCTGGGAAGGGGGGACACAGCCTTCTAGGCCATGCCTACAGGGACTCTTCCAGCTAGTCATCTGGAATCCAAGCACCTTCCAAAAGTCCCACTTATGATGGCATGAGGCTTTAGAGGGACACCTAGAAACTCTAACATTGCACCTACCCCAGAAACAGTGGCATACTGGTTCTCAAACTGCTCTTAGAAATTACCTCATTCCTAGGGCTGGTAAGATGGCTCAGCAGACTAAGCATCTGCTTTGGCAAGTGCAAGGACCAAGGGGTCAATCCCCTGTCCCACATGCCACACCGACCCCACCCCAAAGGAGCACTGAGCCTGGCAACTGAGTGTGAGCATGGTGGCGCACACCTGTAACCCCAGCACTTGGAAGGATGGAAGCAGGAGGATCACTATGAGTCTGAGCTGCATAGCGAGACCCTGTACCAAGTACATAAAATGGAAAAAAAAAAAGTATCTCATTCCTACCCCTAGGCTCTGGAATAGTGAAGGCAGTGTTGTGTTATTTTGGACGTGGGCTGCTGAGATTTCAGCCAAGATTATCACCCCTCAGGGCAAATGATGCTTGAAAGAATGGAATGAAAAATAATTTATGCCTGAGAAATTCTGTGGGAGTGAAAATTTAAAAAACGTGTCTCACAGATTAGCACTACTGTGTTCCAGACTGCTGTGCATGTCTTAGAAAATATTTATCCTTTTAATTTTTGTTTGATTTTGTTTGCCTAAACAATATCTTCACATGTGACCTTCTATTGTCTGTACCAGCCCTGCTCATTTGCAACAATTGTAAAATTCACTCAAAGAACAGAACCTTGCTATGTCAGAGAGTATGATGATCAACTAGCCAATCCTCTAAAAGAGATGATTACAGAAAGAACACGTGTAGAATGTTTGGCACTGTGGCGACCACCTTGTTATTGCTGTTGTTGTTGCTTTGTGTGTGTGTGTGTGTGTGTGTGTGTGTGTGTGTGTGTGTGTGTATGTGTATCCCAGGAAACTGCCTGGGGACACCAGCTGTCTGTCTGGGATGCGTATTTCTGCTGTGTGGTTTTTAAATAGGTCTGCTCATTTATCACCACCCTATAGCTGTGCTTCTATGACTTATACCACTAAATACTCCCTTTCATTTGATCTATCAAAGTAAAAGAGCTATGGAAATTACAGGCTTTGGGAAAAAGATTACATAGCAAAAAAAGATGTTGTATCCTTGTGATTTGATCTTTAAGCATGAAATAAAATGAAGCCATTATTCTGGAACCTGAGCCCATTAGGAAAAAAAAAAAAAAAGAGATGAGATAGATTTCATTTTCTGTTCTGTGATTAAAAAAGAAGTGGATGCATTCCTTTTGACACTGGTATATAATAGGGCCCTCAGCAGAGAGGATTATTTCAAAAGCATTTAGCTCTGAGACGTCTGGGAATATATCCGATCTCTCTTCATTGGCACACCAGTATATTATGCTGATTCATGGTAATTATCAGCATGATTGGGTTAAGAGAGTCCTAGAGATGTGACTAGGTGATAAATTAATGTCACTGATGGGCTAATACAAATAAACTATTCTCAGGTGGGGACTAGTGACAGGAAGTGGGTTGCAGGGGCATGGCCTTGGCAGCTGTGCCTGGCCTGTGGTTCCTTCTGCTGGACCTCTGTCCCCACTGTTTCTCAGACACCGTGAGCTGAGCAGTTTTTCCACTCCAAGCCCTGTTGCTATGATTTTTCTGCATTGGAGCCAGCAGATACCTCTCAAACTGAAAGCTAAAATAAATCCTTTAATTTTGGGGTGTCAGGCATTTTTTCCCCCAGCAGTGGGAAAGCTGACTCAGGCACACCCTGTTACAGTTCCACTGAAATGAAAGCTCAGTACCTTGAAATTAGCTTTATTGAGAATGCTATTGTTTCACAGGTTATGGTGATCGCATATACCAAGAAAGAGAAACAATGGAGAAGCACAGAAACATGTGAAGTGATTTGACAAATGGAGATGTGAACTCTTAGAATGTTAAAGCATACATGTAAAGCAGGTGGGTCATGGTGTGGTTGAGCTCAGTGCTGTCAGGTGTACACACAATCTATCACCACTTAGTGGGGGCGGGATTTCCAATACACACCAAGTGGTAGATCCCCTGAGAAACACAGATCAGTATAGTGCTAAGGCAAGTCCAAGCCCAAGGCTAGTCAAAAATCAAAGGAAAGCAGGGAAGTTTGTCTTGGGGGCTGGTGTTGAAGTCGGCAGTAGCTGTACACAGAGTGAGGCACTGGATCCTGAACGAGATTTTGGAAGGCATACACCACCAGGTCACTTGTCTATAAAAGCTGCCCTGTCATTTGGGGTTTCCTTTTCCATTACATTCCTGTGAATTTCGTCAAATAGAATCTTGGAGAAGGCTCTTTTGGAATAGACATTCTGTTTTCCAAAGCTTTTTTTTGTAACTTATAATTCCATGACACCCTACAGAAATAATTCCTCAAATATAGAGCCGAGCTGGCAGCTCTCTTGCTTTTCCTTCTGCCTGCCATTTGATACGCATGTCAGCACACAAACTCAGCTTCCTTTTGGGACTCGCAGCCTTGTTTTTGTAAAAAGCCCCCGACACAGTCACACTTCCTGTAATGATTTGGTTTAATACAACATCCTCACTCCTAAGACGTGATTGTAGACGAAAGAACAGAGTTATCCAACAGCGACGGAAAAAAGCCTTTTCTTTGAACTTTCTTCTCATCACTTTCTTGGAAGCTGTTTTTCATAATATTAAGCACATTTGTAATGATGACAATGCTAGGAACAATAAACTAAGCAGCCACGTATTTCTTAGCTCATAGTCAACAACTGATTTTTTCTTTGATTTTTTGAAGGAGAATAATTCTTTTTATCACTAATGGTAGGAGTTGTCACAGATCCTAATTTTGAGGACGTTCTCCTTTTTAGTGTCTTGAATATTTTTTAAGAGTGAAATCAGATATCCTAAGAGGCTGGGAAGCCACAGCTGCTAGTTAAGATTTACTCTTAAATCAACACAGATTCATAGCTACATGCTATGTCATGCAGTGTGAGTTACTAAACAAAGACAATCTGAGTGGGGGTGGTGGTTCTAGACTTCATATTCCTTGATTTTGTCCCTCTAATGCTAATGAGGAAAACAAAACCCTCAGCCTCATTGAAAAGTTGAGGCTCAGGAGCCTGAAGTCCTGCACACTGTGAACCCAGGTAGAGGGGCCTCCAGAGAAGACCTGTCCCGTCAGGCAAGATCAAAGAGCATTTGGGTCTGTCTGTGAAGAGGAGTGACCAGTCAGTCCCATGTCAAGCTGGTGTTTACTTCTGTCAACTGAACAAATCCAGGAAATGTTTTTTTTTTTTTCTTGTTTTGTTTTATTTTGTTTTAGTAGACCCTTTCTCCGCTAATAGCTGTAGGACTTCCTAACCTCCAGGTAAGTGAATGTGCTTGTCTCCTCGGCAGAGGAACATAGCTTGGGATTATATGATTGCTCTTCCCCAGTTTGTCATTTTGGGCAAATAAATACCTAAGATTTCTGATTGAATTTGAAGACTTTTCTAATTATCCAGGCAGCTTTATAGTACATTGAAAAATGTCAACTATAGGACATTCAGAGAATCCATTCTACACAGGACACAGGACAGATGCCACCAAACATAGGTCATGTCCTAAATGAGCAGGATGCCTGGCATCCCTCACTCCCTGGGTTGCAGTCATGGATACAAGATGGCCTTCTGCCACATATGGTAACATCTTTGCCTTTCCTTCTCAAGTGTCATATATGTCCTCTGATTTTAATAATCTCTTCTTATAATTTTATTATGCATTAACTATTAACTTTGCTGAACTTCCTTCTGTCTTTCTCCTGTTGCAACACACAGTGGGAATATCAACAGAAAAATAAAAATACTTGTAATCCATTTTTGATACACAAATATCTACAGCTTTTAATTCAGAATTGACTTTGTTTTAACTGACCAGATGATTTGTTTTATTTTTTTTAAAACCTCATTTATTTCTTTGTGTTATGGCCACCTCGGCCTGCCCTGGGGGTGGGGCTGGTGCAGCATGTGGTGCCGGGGATCAAACAACGGTCCCTGCACTTGCCTAAACTTTCCTAGGCAGATGCTTTAAACCGCTGAGCCATCTCACTGGCCCTGAACAGATGACTTGGCTTGGAAGAACAGATAACAAACGCACAGATGATGAGTCACAAGTTAAGTGGCAAGAAGGGCAGTTCACTGGGGGCTGGAGGCAGCAAGAACAGCGGGAGCTTGGTTTTGCCTCAACTTTTTTTTCCATTGGGTGTTTAGTGGAAAATCTTTGGGGAAAAAGTTGGATTAAACCCAGCAGTGTGTCTTAAAAGACTAGGAAAATTGGTTCTCCTGGGATGCCAGAATATAATGACAGTTTATTGTACTATAAGATCGAGTAGCCAACTTTTCCCCCACAAAATTTTTTTTCTCTGGGAAAAATCCCTTCACATGAAAACTTAGGTGATCCAAGGTTAGCTTGTGTTTCTTACGCTTTTCTTACCTTCTTTTCTCTGAAGATAGAGAATTTGTCTCAGATAATAAGCAATAATAACCAATAAAATAGGAAAAACAAAATTGCTGAGAAATATTAATGCCTCATGAAGGTAAGTGACTCCTTTGTCCTCTACAATTCTAGTTAAGTTTTAGAAATACCATTTCATTGTAAATTGTAGCTGGGCAGGCTTGGCTGGTGAGTCACCTCTAGGAGAGAAGGAATGCAGCTCACGATGGGGAGACATGCGCAGCTGATCGCCTAAGGTGAAACACTCAGGTGATCTTCACATGTAAGACTTTCCTGAGAAGGAAACAGTGTGCCTCGTGTACATCCAGAGTCAAATAATCTAATACTGGATTATAAGTGCATGTCACATAACATGAAGTCAAGCCTTAAAGTAGTACTACCTTTCATCTATTAAAAATTACATTATGGAAACCTAGGAAAAGAACAACTGCTGGGACACAATACCCAGCACTTACAGCTCAAAGGAAAAAGAGGTTTATTTGGGCTCATGGCCTCCGACGTTTTAGTCCATGATCAGTTGGCTCAAACTCAGGAACACTGTGGTGGGAGGTGTGGGGAGCAAAGCTGTAGCTCCTGGGAAGCACAGCAGGGAAACAGAGTCAGAGAGGAGGCAGGGACGTAATCTAGTACCCAAAGCCAATTTTTAAAACTAATTTTTAAAATCTGTAACAAGAGAAACTGGGTGAGAATGAAAGTCATGATGGACAGCATCTTTATCACACCATGAATTCAAATTTATGACCCTTTGGCCACAGCAGCATACAGATCCAAGACCCTGGTGAGCTTTTATTGAGAATCCAGTGCAAAAGCCTTGTGCCTTTTCATTTCTTCTTTTCTTTTGCGTTGCTTTGCCTTGGTGTCCTGCTCCCTCCACCCCCCAGACATTACATTCTTACTGACGACTGAGCAAGGCAGTCTTGTCTAGAGCAGAAGTCCCATATTCACTATGCTGGAGTAAAAATGCCCCTTTTAAAATGTCTTAACATTTCAGTAATGTTAACACTATAGCCTATTGAAATTAAAAATTCAGTTCCAATAAAAATCAAACAAAATGGTTGTTAAAATGTATCTAAATATTTGGCTTGCTGATTAATGGTATTTTTCACCACCAATCAATTATTGAAGATTTCTGGGTAATCTACACTGTATTGTAATTTCTCCATTGGTGAAAAGGGGAAGCAAGGTGTGTGACCATTAAGCTGGACCATTAAGCTTGATTGACTTGACTGCTGCCTAGGAGATAGGTGCAGCACACTCCAGGCGTGTCAAGTGGGTGACGGAGGCATGGCTTTGCGTACTAGATTACGTCCCTGCCTCCTCTCTGACTCTGTTTCCCTGCTGTGCTTCCCAGGAGCTACAGCTTTGCTCCCCACACCTCCCACCACAATGTTCCTGAGTTTGCGCCAACTGATCATGGACTAAAACGTCGGAGGCCATGAGCCCAAATAAACCTCTTTTTCCTTTGAGCTGTAAGTGCTGGGTATTGTGTCCCAGCAGTGGGTGAACTGTCCCCAACCCAAAGGCACCTCCTGTGAAGATGAATGGATGCATCCTTGCTTGGCTATAAGAGGTTACTGGCTATAAGGGATCATCTTAATATTAGTTTTATGCATTTTACTGTAATGAGTCATGATTCCTACATCACATTGACTGGCTCCCCTGACATTTCTGTTTTCCCAAATGGAGCCCAACATTTTAAGCAGTCTCACCAAAAAGACCAAATACATCAGAAATATAAAATACTAAAGCCTTTTACTCCTTGGATATGCAGCATGACTGTATTTTAATCAGATTATTCACATACCATCAAATAAGTTTTCTGCAACCTAAACTCCTTGTTAGCCTAGTGACATGAGAGCATTTAGTACACAGTAATGACAGTAACAAATGTGTCTAGAAAGTGGTAAGTTTCAAACTGGACACCACTTTAGAACTGCTTCTTGAATATTATGATTCTGGTGTATTGACATACAGCTATTGGTTTTCAAGGCACTGCAGAGTATGAAAGATTAGATGATCAGGTCTTCCACACCCAGTGGAAAATAATATGCAAGATGCACACAAAACAAGATTTCTGAATCTTACACAGAATTCTGTACCATATACACTAAATGAGCAAGATCTCTAATCTTGATTACATTCTAATTAGCATTGATGCAAATATTGTGAAAAATTAATAGTGCAATAACAGAAAAGCTGTAAACATGCTTGTGGCATTATTTTCCTATGAATTATACCACAATGTACAATAAAATTAAGAAAGTATAATAAAAGGCTAATATCTAACTATACTAGCATATAATATTTTTAAAGAAGGGAGATCTAAAGAAACCTGCCATAAAATTAATAGAAAAAAATGAATAAAGACAAAAATCCTCTTTCTTATGCATAGACTGAGATAATTTTGTAAGCTTTTACAGATTTTGCCTCGATTCTTACACATGCATTAGAATAGTTCAGTTCCAGACCATTGTTTTATTTTTATGCTTTCTGTTTAAGGGAAACATTCGCAAGTATGGTGACATCAAATACAACCACATGTGGTATAGTCTCTGGGCATCACTTCACCAACAATCTGAATCCAGTTTATTTCCCTTTTCTCTGAGTCCTAGTGTTCATATTTGTGTACTATCAAATGTACATGAGCATCAGTGTGAATGTCTTCTCTTTATTGCAAATGGTTTTCATGGATAATTTCCAAGATTATGCTTGAGAACCCAGGGCATACTCATGCATATAAATGAGGCAGCCTCTCAGGTATACGTCTGCACACTGCCTGCCTGATTATGGTCTCGTTCTATTTCAATGGATACACCAATCTGTCTTGGCTTAAACAAAATAAGCATTTGCCCTCTATTTAGCCAATCCTAGACCATTTTTTTCTCTTCCCCAAGAAAGGCAGATCACTAGAGTAAATTTTGCAAAAGGCAAAATATTAACTCTAACATGAACCATGTGGATATTATTTAAATACTAAAGGTATTCTGTATGTGCTATGATTTTATTACTTCAAGGGATCATCTTGGTTATGAATTCCTTATTATCAGCCCCTTCTCTTTCTAGCAACACTACCCAACCTTACGAAGTGCATCACCTGGGCAGATTTCCTTTGTTTGGAGGCTGTTTAACTCTCTGTGGTGGTAATGAACCATTGAACCTTCCAGCATGTGCTTAGCATGCTGGAAAAGGCCACTACTCTCAAGAGCTCTGGCTTGCTTTTAGAATGTTCAATGCCACTTCTTTGTGGGCATGGTGTTAAGGTAAGAAATATAGAGGCTGGGATCTTGCTAAAATATAAGTGTTGGTTCTATAAATCAACCTGGGACCTGATCATCTACATTACTAATGAACTCCTACATGGTGCTGG
>PVKN010012045.1:0-21118 GCA_004027915.1 Capromys pilorides
ACATCCATTGCAATGTCCAGTAAATGCTCACTGGGAATGTTCCTTGTTTCCAACCCCATCGTCCTCAGGGTCCCAGTCTTGAGTACCAGAAGCCAGAACACCTATGACCTGCTCATGAATTCCTACTAACACCCGCCTCTCCCCAAACCCCTCTCCACAGATGGCAGGACATGAATGCTTCAGCCTTTAGGATGTGCTAAGGAAATTAGGCTGTTCCAGCCCACCAGTGTCATAAACAGTGGCAGAGTCTTGTGCCCACATAGAAATTGGAGCTGCTAAGCAGCTTCTCCAAGGGCACATGGTAGATCTTGTAGCTGAGGCTGTAGCTTATAACAGAGATTGTTTGGCCATGGCCATATATATGGTGGCCTGGCAGCTACTTCCAAGGACTTGTAGACTACTCAGCAATCAAGAGCTCCTAGGGCTTGGGGCCATCTGCCATGCAAAGACAGAGCCTCATTTGAGATGTCACGAAGCATGAGGAGACAGTGTGCTTTTCCCTCAAGCTGGAGTACTGTCCCAGCCTCTGAGCTGTGGTGGACTGGGAGAAGGTAGAACCAGCTTACGGAGGACATGGCCTATGGTTGCAGTGTCAAGGGCTCTGGGGACACTCGATGGACAGGGATGGTTCCCATCCTCAAGAAGGTCCAGGAAAACAGTGGCATCCCAGAGGAATTAGTTCAGAGCTATAGATGTACACAGAAGGCAACTAGTTCTGGCTTGGAGAAAGAGGATGAAGCATTCACACAGCTTCTAGGCATCACAAAAGCTTTCCTGCAGAGTTACATCTCTGCAGTGGAGAACTCAAGACAGGAATGAGGTCTATGAGAGCAGTGTCTCCTACAGCAACTAAGTACTGACTTCAGGGGTCACCATGTTCTCTGGCCTCCATGTCCTTTCCTCTCATAGGCCAATAGGATAGCTTGGGTTCATACCCTACTCACTGTCACTACACTGCTACAAGACAGCTGTCCTTTGCCTTTGCTCTCAGTGAAGACAATGCTCTCCCTGGTGTCCATGGGCCCCTGCAGGCTTGCCCCGCCCCAAACCCCTGACCTTTCTATGTGTTCACTCTCAGCCTCCCACACAAGCTACAGGCACCTACCTCTCCTTCATTAGGGCCATGGTACCTGGTTCCCCTGGCTGGGAGTCTTGCCTTCAGGTAACTTCCTCCAAGGAACTTCTCCTCTCCCTCCAGGTCAGCAGATCGGACTTGACCCTCTCCCAAACCCACATCTTGCTTCTACCACACTGTAAGATGATCTCATGACACTCCTTTTGGTGGAAGTAGGTCAGTCCATGTCTGCCTTTCTTTGCCCCATGTCAGTAAACCCCACAAGAGCAAGAACCTCATCTGCTTTTGCATATAATTTTGTGCTGTAGAGCTAATGGTGCCAGGCCTGGCATGGGCTACTTTAACACTTGATGAATAAATGAACAGATGATAGACCATGGAAAGTGCGGTTAACTTGACTATGTCAACTCAACTGGCTTGGGAACCACCCACAGGACTGGTGGAGCACCCTTCTGGGTACATCTGGGTGAGCCATGGAGGTGTGGCCTACCTGACCCTCAGCCCCTTCTTCTGTGGCACTGCTGCCCTGCTCTGCTTTCCAAATGCCATGAGGTGAAAACCTTTGCTCTTTCATGCCCTTCTACTGTGCTGCTTCAGCCTGGGAGCCAAGCAACCATGCACTGGACTCCCTGAGACCTTGAGCCAACTTATCCTCTTCTCCTTTGTTATGGTTTGTGCATAGGTGTCCCCCCAAAGCCTCATGCAGTCATGGGGCAGCTTCTGGAATTTGTGATTGATTATTGTGGGTGTGGGTGCTGCACCTCCCCTGGGGCAGGTGATTTGCATGTCGATGTAAGGAAGGAAGGAAGGGAAGTTAGCTGCTTGAGCTGCTGCTACTCTCCTCCTTTACACTCTTGCTCTTTGCTGCCACCATGAAAGATTGTTCTCTGCCATGTGCCACTCTGCCTGGAGCCAGCTGAGTATGGACTGAAACCTCCAATAACTGTGAGCTAAATAAACCTTTCCTTTCCTAATTTGAGTGTAGGGTATTTGTCCCAGCAACAAGAGAGGAGTAGCTAAGATATCCTTTAAGCTGTAGGTGCTGGGTATCATGTCTCAGCACCAGTAAAGTGATCAAGACAGAAAGAGCCATAAGTAGGAGTTCTATTTAGAGAATGAAGTACCCTTGTACTTTCCAGCCTTCTTAGGTGTTGGGTGCTCCCAGAAGCATGACTTGGGACCAAAATTTGGGCAGAAATCCATTTATTTCAGATGCAAAATAAGGTAGGACTGATAGAAGAATGGGAAGATAGTGAAGAAAGGGAGAGAAAGAGGGAGAAAGAGAAGAAAAATCAAGGCACAAAGGAAAGAAGGAAAACAGGGAGGAGGGAAGAAAGGAAGCAATCAGGGCATACATAGGAGCACCCTGGATGGAGGCTGGGGGAGGAGCAAAGAGCAAAAGAGGAAGTGAGAGGCTATACAGACACCTATGTGTGTGACACGTCATGTGGGACCAAGGAGCACTCAGTTCTCTTCGCTTCTGAGCTGGAGACTCCAGTCTCATGGTCCAGGAGACCATAAGAACCTGCAGACCAACCTGCCATGTTTTCACCACTACTGCTTCTCCATCTGCCCACAGTTTCAGCCCCTCCAACACAGGGGTGTTTTTAAAAATTCTCATCCCAAACCCAGGCTCCTAGCAATACTCAAACCTTTGATGTGAGAGGTCTAAGTTGTGCTTCTTTGTATGGAAATGAGACCCAAAATAGGGTTTCCCGGTATCATATGCCTTGATTTCCAGGGCCCATGTTATTCCTGCTAAATGGCAGATGTTCAACACATTCTCCAGCCCTTGAGAGAGAGTTTTAGACCCAAATGGCCGCTAGTCCTCCAGTGGACTTCATGTGAAGGTACCACCCACTCAGCCAGCCCTCCAGTGGGTTCTACCTTGAGCATCTGCCATATATCTGGCTCATGCTTAGCCCCAGGAGCACAACTGGGAAGGCAGAACAGGGTCCGTGCCCACAGAGCAGACAGTCCAGCAGGGACAAGGGCATCCATGAAATGAGCACCCAACTGCACACAGGGTTGAGGGGTGCACAACATGGAGCTGACCTCATCTGGGGATCAGGGAGGCCTCCCTGAGGAAGGGCACAGAGACACAGAGAGAGTGAGCAAGGAGGAAGGGCAGGCGGAAGTACCCCGAAACAGGGCTTAGCATGTGTGATGCCATCAGCAAACCATGACACCAGAGTGGGTAGTGGGAAAAGGCAGGCATGGTCTGTGGACAAGGTGCCCACCACAACCAAGCAGGCTGGTCCTTGGGGGTCCCAAGTCCAATGGGTAGAAGGTTATCTCTTGTTTCTAGGGGTCCTGACAACTTCATGGGTGAGGTCAAGTGGGCAGAATAACCCTGTTGAGCACTCCATTAGAAGAAAGGCAGCACAAACACCTTAGATCTTTGGCAAAGGAAAGAATCAGTCTTTACTGGGCACCTCGTATGTGCCAGGTGTTCTGCATTTCTGGTAGGGATTTGTGGAACCCTTAGATTCATTCAGCAACCACCTATGTAGCTGCTGCTCCTCTGGCCACAGCCATTCAAAATGCACAGATTTTTTTTTTTTTCACAGAATCATTCTCCAAAAAAGAAAAAAAAAAAAGGAATACCATACTTAAATTCCTGGCCAACTGTCTCCTATTGACAGGCAGCTCTCATTTACTCTATTTATTTTAACCAACAAAATACCATTTGGGGAAAAAGACATTAGCCTGAGACAACCTCAATCAATGCTACCTTGGATGCTGGTGAGAGGTTGCCTGCTGGAATCGTTAAAAGAGGAGGCAAAGATATTTAACCTCTATTTAATAATTATTCCTGGGTTTGACCTCAGAATTACAAGCTGGGATGTTGTTCTAAATAGGCCTTTTACAAATCACTTTAAAATGTAATACCCTACATAGCCACGTTTTGGAGATCATGAATGTACACCCACAGAATAAATGAATAAAGCCACTCTTCTAATATCATGCAAATGAGCACAGTGGTTGATCAGATCTCCAGAGGCAGTATTTTACATCAGTCCACAAAGTGCTCCGTCTCAAACTGGCAAAACGGAAATGCAGACTCCAAGCCCTAGAAAACCCAGTTAGATGCCACACACAATAGCTCTGATGATGACAGAGGCCAGGAAAAGCTTTGAATGAAATTGCTCTAAGAAACAGATGAAGATGGAAAAGGCAGTATTTCTAAATTTATGTTCCATTTTCCATAACATGTGGATTTAAATATGTATGGGCAACTAAATTAATAAATCAAATGCTATAACAACGATGTATCTGGCTCTTTCATCTGCTCCTTTAGGAGTATATATGCTTAAGCGGATCGCCTTCCCCCTTTCCCCCGGGAAACTCCTCAGAAGCTGCTCTGAATTTCAGCATTTGTGGGACGTGGTTATGGGACAGAGCGGGAAGCTCACCAGTTCTACCCATCAGACAGATTTCACCCCACCAGTCAGTAAGCCCTGGAAGAAATCCAATTTGGAAGTACAACGTAACCAACGTGCTAATGAGACAACGGAAGCTCCTGCCCTAGCACAGACTCTCCAGAAGCAAGGAGAAAAGAAAGACTGAAGTTCATCTTGGTGTGGAGCACGGGACTCACTTAAACTGATGAAGGAATAGCGTGGCCCCCACGGGTCTTAAACAAAACACAGTAGCACTGCAAAGCACAAAGGGGCTCATGGTGCCAGGCAGCGGAGGACCTGCAGTGATGCAGAATGCCAGGACAGGGGCCTGAGAGAAGGACCCCAAAGGGGCTCATGCTTCTTAAAACACCCACAGTGCATGGACTCAGAAGAGGTTGTTAAAAAGCTGGTCAAGTATGCAAAAGCATAACATGCATCCTAACCTCAATGCTGAGTCTCAATAGAAATGAGCTGGAAATCCACGCACCAGTACCAGACTGGTTAAATAAATTATCATACCACTTATCATTTATTTAGCCAATCTTTTTTGTAATAAATACTTTACAGCTCTTAGAAATAGAAAATCCAAACTAACTTAAGTTCGTATGAAATGTTTCAATGATGTATTCTGATGTGAAAAATCAGATTAAAGAAGAAAAAAGTGGGACTGGTCCCATGTTAATAGGATATACATGTAACTCTGCATAAAATCTGGCATGCAGGGGCTTGCCAGGTAGCTCAGTTGATTAAAGCACATGACTCAGCAAAGTTACTCAGGCACCAGGGACTGTGGTTCAACCCCCTCCTCCACATGGAGCATGAGACCTACCATTAAGGCACCCTGAGCCAGCTCAAAACAAATCCTTCTCAAGTAGGGCTGGCCAAATAGCTCAGTGGATGGGTACAAGGGCTTGATCCCTGGGCCAGCTATGCTGGCCCCATCCCCAGCACATGGTGAGACAGCAATTGAGACTGGGCATGGTGGCGCACACCTGTAATCCTAGCTCTTGGGAAGCTGTAAACAGGCAGATCACTAAGAGTCCGATCTAGTAGTGAGACCCTGAACACCCTGTAGACCCTTTCTTAAAATAAAAATAAATTTAAAAAAACAAAAAGTCTGGAATGTATGTAATCCATTTTCTCCCAACCACCTGGCAATGTCTCTTCCTTGTTTAAAATGTGATAAAGTGAGGCGTGTTTTTTATAAATAACATTTTATTAGCACATTCTCTCTCTCTCTCTCTCTCTCTCTCTCTCTCTCTCTCTCTCTCTCTCTCTCTCCCCTTGATTTATGAGTTATCTACAGCTATGGTCTACTACAAGGGTAGAATTCAGCAAATGCAACAGAGAGTACAGGTGTAGCCAACAACATGTAGCATCTTCTAAGAGTTCATCTAAGCTAAGCCACGCAGGTCTGAGAAAATGTGTCTTCAAACTTCATATGATTAGTGAGATTTTAGTGTGTGATCTTTCTTTTAAGGAATAGGGGCCATGGGAGGTACCTGGGAGAGTAGATGTTTTGTGTGAAAGAGGCTACAGGTGTGAATCCTGGGAGGCACAAGGAGACCAGGGACTTCTGGTTCGGCAGGATGGTGGGCTGAGGCAGAAGGAGCTGCAGGAACTCAGGAGGGCTTGAGTTGGTCTCTGACTTCAGTGCGATGGCTTTGCCTGCCCACATTGGTGGCACAGAAGCAGCAACTGCTGGCTGGTTGGTGGAGGGTGCTCTGCCTGTGGCCCCTGTGACTCATACACCAGTGTTCTGCTCCCTGGGTAATCTCCACAGATGTCCTGAGATTGCACACCTTACTTTATACCCAGCACAGTGTTCTCGAAGCGTGCTTTCTGCCAACCACACCACCTTGAAACTTGCTAGAAATGTACAAGTTTCCATGGCCCTGGTCCTAGACTACCAGGGAATCAATGCCGGGGCTAGGCAACAACCCCGCCAGGGACTCTGAGCTGCTCAAGGTGAGAACCTCTGCTCTAAATCTGTGGCCAGCCTGTGCCCTCTGCCACCCTCTTACCCTCCATCCCAGTAAGCCTCAGGCCTGAGCAGCTCATGGCCCTTTGCAGTGCCTACTGTTGACCCACTGGCCTGACTTCCTACCTCATGAGACCCTCTAAGCAGGGGCTCTTTCAGCCTTCCCCTCCCTGGGACATAGCCCAAAACCAGCCCTCCCGTGGGGCTCAGGAGCCTCTGCAGAGTCAAATCGACTCATTTTGTGATTACTTCTGTCCCCTCATTTGGAGAGGTAAGAGTGACCACGAGGCAGCCTCTGCCCTCCTCTGGCTCCACAAGGATGGTGAAAACCAAATGCCTGCAGCTCCATGGAGCAGTGATATATCAGCCAAAGATGAAGTAATTCCTATTCATGGCATCTGTTAATCACTCAAGATCCTTCTGGATGCACAGGGCTATAGAATGAAAGGTGTTATTAATGAAACCATCCCAACTGGGAGGCAGCTCTGAATCACAGTCCTTCCCAACAATGCCTTCCCTGGCAAGCTAATCCCCTGCCATTATTTTAAATTCTTCAAGTGCTACAGAAGTCATGTAGGTTGTTTTCCCGAATAGTCACTTAGCTGACAAGCATTTTCTAATTGACAGAACATTCTGAAAAGACAGATTAAAGAGTAGGGAGAGCAGTATTACGAAGGCGAAGTGCCCCCAACCACGGGAGGCTAAATGGACTGAAATGGAAGATTCCGGAAGGGGAGTTATTCATCATCCCCAACCCCGCCACCCCTGCCTAGACACAGGCATGCTGAGAACTGCCTCCATAGGAGGCTGCAGTCCAAGGATGGGCCTAGAGGGCAGCTCGTCTCCCACAAGCTCATACTCAAGCTGATGACCCAATGCCGGCAGCCTCAACGAAATCATTCCTAATGGCTGAGCTGCTAATACACATCCTGAACTTCCCAACAGGCTGAGAAGGGGGCTACAAATATCACTGCAATGGAACATAGACTCCTTGTCCAGATGATGAGGAAGGCAATCTACCCAACAGCTTCTAAGAGGCAGAGCTAAGGTCAAATCTGAGTTCACTGAACTTTGGGCTCTTTCCTGCCTTGAGGTCATTTCCTGCTCCTTAGGGCAGTATACCCTAGAGGGACTCAGAGAGGCAGAGGGCTCAGGAAAAGGACACCTTGATCCCCAATGATGGGCAGTGCTAACATAGCATCTCCTAGTGCTGGCAGGGCCTGGGGCTGTCCAGGATACTGTTATCACACTTGGCCTGACTCTTAGAGTTGTACAACCTCCCGAAGGATCCACCCATCTATCAGCCCTCCTTTAACATCCCTGGAGCTGATGGGCTGCCCCCTAATGGCCTCAAACCACGTGCACTTTGAACAGCTAATGAGGTGTGCAGGATGCCTTCCCTGCTAATGTCTTCAGATTTCCTGGGGTGTGAATGAGGCTGACGAGGGAGTGTATGCTGAGCCGTCCCAGCACTGATAAGGTGTTAATAAACCTCAGCAAATGCTGATTAGAGGCAGCCCCAGCAGCACAGAGCCCATGAGCTGCTCACACACTGATCCCAGCCAATTAAACCAGCAGCTTCTGAGTTTGGAACTAATCCCAGGAAGGCAGCTGAACTGACTGCCTCTCGGGCTCCTTTAGCCACCCACAGGGCAGGCTGGCCCATGGTGGGGCCCCTGGGTGTCTTGATGGAGCTTCTTACTCAGGAAAGCATAAGAAATGGGTCCTCATAGGCCTCCCGCAACAATATCAGAGTCCACAAACAGCTCAAGCCTCAGAAAACTTCTTAGCACCAGGGCTTAGGAGTCCCTAGTTAAAACTTCCTTGGTCATACTTAGAGCTGACAAAAGGACTTTGCAGCTTCCCTCCTCCTCCACCAGCTATGTCCATCTCTCTGCCCTAGAGCAGCCCTCAGAACTGCAATGGTTCTGCCTCTTCAGAAAGGCCAGGCAGCTCTGTCCTTCCCTGCAGGTAGCCACAGCAGGTGAGCCCGTCACATTCTTGGGGAACACAAGAGCCCAGCCCTGGCCTCAAGTCCAATAACTGTGCCACTCCCACTCAGGGCTCCTGAGTGGGGCTGTGTAGGGCTTCTTTCTCTTCCCCATCCAGTCCTCTGCTTTCCAGGCCTTAAAATTTCGAGACTCTCTTTGAGCTAGCATGGGCAAGAAGCCGGGCTCTGCTTCCAAAGGAGCCGACTTTTGCGGGGAACACAGGAGACAGGTAGCAGCGTGCTCACTCAAGCTTGGACACCGTGCCCTGAGAGACGCTGCCCGTCCACTGTTTCACTGCTTTCCCCCTGCACACTCGAGAGGTGCACAGAAACATCACCATCCACAGAGGAGGACACAGAGGCTGTGATGGGAACCGCCCTGGCCGAGGCCACACACCTCTCAATGGCAAAGATTACACCGAAGTCTGTTGAGGCTGAAGTCAGAGCAAGTACATTTTTATAATGCCATGACTTCCCCGCATTTATACCTCCAGCTATGGGAAGTCAGAAGGAGAAAGAAGGGAGCTTAATAAAGATACAGATCGAGAAAGATACATCAGGCTGAAAACCGACAGAATCACAGGAAGAAAGCCAGCCTCCCCGCGCTGAAGAGCTTTAGGGTCTGCCCTGTGCCTCTAGCAGCATCCCTGGGTCGGATCTGCACATCTTACTACTTAGCACAGAATTAACTGCTCGCCACCCCTCTGATTCCCAATTACACAGCCCACCCTGCGCGTGACTGGAGATGCATATTTCACTGGGCAGCAGACCGGGGCAAATGTTTCCACTTTGGGCTCCTGCCTAAAGGAGCTAACAGCTTCAATAAAGGTAAAGGCGCTTCCCGTCAGCTCCGGTGGCTTCTGATGCTGTCGCCCGCGCTCCGGCTTAATTAAAATGAGCCATGTGATGAGCATCTCCAGGAGACAGCTTGCTCTGAGGGTGTCACCCAAGGACACCGCCATTCCTAAGGCGGCAAAGAGTCTAACCCCAATCAAAATGAACCCACAGGGAAATGTGCCACCATGGTGTAGCCGGTAATTACTGTCCAGGTCTCTGAGGGGGCGAACAGAAGTTCCCTTCCTGACTCCCTCATGGTTCTATGTCTGCTCCTCACTCCCGCCCTGGTGCCCAGCAAGTCCTCCTCCTGCAACCCCCATCAGAAATTCCACACTGGTCCTCCTTTGATTTCTGATGGGAGTGACAATTTCCTGGAGATAGCATGAGGAGGGAGTCCATGCAGAGACAGCAGGGGAAGGGTGTGGCCATGTACTGATGGCTCAGTAAGGACAGCTGCAGGTGGAAGGGGCTCTGCGCACCTGGGTCAGGTCTGCAGTGCACCTGCAGCTGTGCCAGCTGCCTGGTGGGCTCCACCCAGAGGTGAGTAGGACTGTGAAGACCCTCAGCTTTGGAAGGAGAACTGGGGGGTGGACCACACAGTGTACCCCAGATATAGTACCTGCCCTGGGAGGGCTGCGCTCTACAGTGCTTCTCTCCCTGACATCCCAAGCAACCAGGAAATCTGTGCTGAATGTCATTCTCCAAAGGGAAAATGTCCAGAAAGTTCCCAGACAAGAGTATCTTCAGTTCCTGTTGACCAAGAGCTTCCTCTGAGCCTACCTGGAAGTTGGGGAAGGGGTCAGGTCGATCCCTGCTCGACCCGGGCATGAGACCTAGCCAGCCAAGGGAGTGCTGGAGAGGGCAGAGCAGTCAGGCTGAGCTCTGGGCCCTAGGAGACAGGGAGGCTCCCGAGACTCCTGGGTGGCTGCAGGTCCTGATACAAGGTTTGTTCGGGGCCCTGAGCATGTAGAAAGGAGGTAGGGGGCTGGATAAGGAATTATCATGATGACACCACCTGGGCAAGACCTGGACAGGATTGAAAGCCATCGTACGCCCAGGTAGCCAGCACCCCAGTAGTGCTTCCTGTAGCCCTTGCCTGCTCCCCTTCTCCCAGTTGCTGTCCCTTATGGTTCACAAGCAGCCTTGGCAGTTTGGGCATTGGTAGCAACCCCAGGAGTCACCCAAACAAAGCACAGGACACCCCCTCTCCCCCGCTGTGTCAGCAGGGTCAAGCTGCATGGCCACACCACTTACTCATTTCCTGCAGAGTCAGCCCTTGCCCAGCGAGGCTCCCTTCTCCAGGAGAACTGCTCAAATTATGGTAATCACCTCATATGGTGCCCTGCTGAGGCTGGGCTGAGCGCAGACACCAAGCCCTCTTTATGACCTCCATCCTTCCCAGAAGTCTGCACCCCGTTAGTATCTGTAGGACCAGGGCAGTCTGTAGGATGGCCTGGTCTGCAGCCCTCAGTGGGCATCGAGGAACACCTATCAGCACTCTCAGGAGCCCCAAAGCTACAAGGAGAGCAGGTATCTCGGCTGTGGAGCTGAAAGGACCCAGTCCCTGTTCACCCCTCTCTGTGCTGAGGATGCCTCTCAGCAGATGCTTACTGACTCCGCCAGGTGCCAGGGTAGGCCCTGTAGACACCAAGGCTAATAGGAGTCTGCAGAGGGTTGTTGGGGTACTTCAGCAGGGAAGGGGTTGCCAGGGATTGAACCCAGGGCCTTCGTACTGAGCTACATCCTCATTTTGTGACACATCATCTCATTACATTACAACTTTTCTCTAGACACTCAGTGTGACAACTCAATCTAGATGTCCCCCACTGCCTCACAGGCGGGGCTCTTGGGAGGTGGCTGGGTTAAGGGGTGTGCTAACTCAGTGGGGTTAGCATAGTTCTAGATGTGGACGATGGAAGCCCCACTCTGAGTGTGAGTGGCACCAACGAACAGGCTTCTAGCCTGGATGAAGTATCCAGGGACAAAAGGAAGGAACGTTCGCGCTGCTCCTGCCAGCTCTGCCGTGGACTTGACGCCAGCTAATTATGGACTGAAACCTCTACAAGCTATGAGCCAAATAAACCTTTCCTTCTTTAACTTCAGGTTTCAGGTATTCTGTCTCAGCAAGAAGAAAGCAGCCAAGATACCCAGGCTGGGTTAGAACTTGCCGTACTCCTGACTCAGCCTCCCAGAACACTGGGATTGTAGATGTGCACCTCCACACTCCATCAGTGATTTTGCTTACACTGCGGGCTCTGGCTAATAGGAAGGCACCAAGAAAGAGGCCAACATCTGGGAAGAGACCAACCTGTGCCTGTCCCCACGCTGAAGCCACTAAGGAAGTATCAGCCCGTGGCCCTGCATCCCTGGGGCCATTTCTGTTTTTCATGTAGACTCCATGCTGGCCCAAGGCAGGGGAATTTGAAAATTCAGAGTGGCTTCTAGCTGTACAGCCCCAGGTTATCAGTTTCCGGTTCAGAGGTAATTTGTGGATGCTTTCAATCACTTTGCCTAGTTTTAAAATGCCAACAAGAAGAACAGCTTGGGAATCGAACCAATGGAGAATCAAGACTCACAAAGAGACACAGATATATACCCACACCAGGTCCAGCCTGGGCCAGCATGGGCCTGCATCTTTTCAGAGCTTGTAAAGAAACAGGCTGAGCATGCTGAGAGAAACGAGGGCATCCTAGTGCCACCCAGAGTGTCCTGTGGCATAAATGTCCAGGGCTCCAGTGCAGCAAGCTGGTGGTGCAGGCCTGAGTTCCAGCTGTGCTCACCAGGCAGTACACACGAGGCCGCCTCCTCTCACTCTTCAATCCTCCACAGAATCCACAGACTCCACAGTTTCCACTGTCCTCCCTCAGGGCGAGGTCCCCAGCACCCTTGCAATGGACAGCAACCTGCAGAAGGACCTTGATGACCTTGCCAGCCAACATTGGGTCACCTCCTTATTCTGGGTCTGCCTTTGTTGCTCCAAAGTCACAGGCTTCATTCAGACTAAACCCAGAGCAACATCCTCCTCAGTACAGTTGCACTGGACACTAGGAGCACACACTGTGTGCCAGGCTCTGCACCTAAAAGGAGATAGGTGTGCCCAGGGAGGTGAGGCGGGGTGCACCTGGAGCAGCTCTCGGTCAGCTCAGAGGGGCCATGGATGACTCCATGGGTGAGAGAGAGAGAGAATCCCAGACCACCCTGTGAGAGGCCCCCAGACCTGGGAAAGGGGGCTTCATGGAGGAAGAGGGGGAGGCAAGTGGGTGCTGCCGGACAAGAAGTATGCGGTGGCAGGAAGCGGGGTCCAGAGGCGCCTGCAGGAGCCAAGACCAAGGGAAGGGGGTTGTGGCCAGGAAAGGACCTGGGTTGCTGTCACTGCTGACAGGTGAGGGGAAGGTGAGAGGGCCAGGGTGGCAGAGGAAAGGTGGCTGGTCTTCTGGAGCTTCTGGAGCCCCAGGACTACACAGTCAGGGCATTTGTCTCACACAGTTGGGACCTACGGAGGAGTCCATGCAGAGGAGTGCATGGCAACTTTAAGGTAGCACCTGGTGACAACCTCTACACCTCGAAAAACTTCCCTCCAAACAAAGTCTGTGACTCAGACAGAGATGAAAATAGTAAACTAAGATTTATCGCTAAGCAAGGGCCGGGTGCCAGGAGAAACATCTACAATCTGTAACACTTGAGGCGCTAACAGGAGACTCCTGGGCAAGACGTCGTCGCCAGGCCATTTTTCAGGCCATGAGATTTTTTTCTTGGACAATAGCAACTAATTTCCTTGTCTTACCCAGAGGAATCAATAGATACTCTTTTGTATTTTTTATTCTATTGGGCAAAGAAATATAGGCCCAGTTCAAGAAATATAAATGTTTCAAATCACAGAGGTAATTAAAGACAACATTGTACAAATAAAGTAAGATGAATTCATTCCAAATTAGCAGGGAAAATAATTATGCACGCAAACCCAAATGACATAAAATATAAAAGCAAATGAAAGAACAAGAAAACAAAACTACAAAAGGAAATGTCAGAAATAGCACCAAATGTGTTCTAAGGTGATAAGCATAAATCAAGTAAGCTTCCAAGCTGCATTAAGAAATAAAAGCCAACCGCAGGCCGACATAGGGCCCGCACCTGAGAGGAAGGGACTCAGGCTGAATCACACAGAGGCGTCTATCTTCTCTAATGAGGTTCTGAGTTTCCATCAATGCATCCCATGCTATTTGATGGCCGCTAAGCCTGGTCTATGCCAGAAGATACCTCAGCCCCTTTGCTAGTGCAGGGAAACCAGTGGTCAACTTGGCCACCACATGTGCACACCACTGCAGCTGGGAAAGACGAATTCCTGCTGCTGGTTGCACCATGCTCAAGGGAAGTGAGCTGTTCCTTAACACTATCAGCCAACTACAAAGCCACACTCTTTGGAAACATCAAGTGAACCAATAAAATTTTCCCACAGTTCTTATACACATATGTAGCTGTGTACATCCTCAGAAAAGGAGATAAAGGGAAAGCAACAATCTTCATTCATAGGTCTATAAGGTGTGATAAAAATATATGGTGAATATTTACATGAGCAGAAGACACTGAGCCACAGAGAGGTCCCCTGAGGTGCTCCATGTGGCCAGACACTGCACAGGGCTGCCACCACCACAGCAGCAAGGACAGCATGTTTGGGAACAGACATTCAAGGGAGAGGCAGCTGTATGGAGTTTTCCCAGGGAAAACTAAGTGGGTTAAACTCAGCACCCACTGAGAAGCACCAGGTATGTGGATCCGACTATTTGATTGGCTTGACAGAGTCCAAGATAACAAGGGACGCTTCTAGTCTGTCTGGGTGGGTTGTGGGGGCAGGACCTTTCACACTCTCTCAGGTCCCTGACCCCTCCTCACTGGATTTTCTCTGTCTCTGCTTCCTCACTACCAAGAGCCAGGCAGCTTTTCTCCATCACACTTCTGCCTTGGAACTTGCCAAGCATGGACTAAGCCTCTGGAACCAAGAGCCAGTGTAAGCCTAGCTCCCAGTAAGCTACAGGTGTTGAGTATGAAGTCTCTGTGACAGAAGGTTGACTGATACAGGGGACAACAGAGGAGCTGGGGCATGAGGGCACTGTCAGGCTGGATATGCTTCTACCCTGCTACTACCACAAGCGCCCCATATGTTGGTCTCTGACTTTCCCTGCCGAGCCACGACTTCTGCCAGATCCCCAGCTCCTCCTCCATGCTGGGAACTACCGTGTGCTTAACAAAGTCCTGAATAAGAGAGGGAAGCAAGGAGAAAAAGAAAGACCTAAAAAATTCCAACCAAAATGGCTCCCTGCTCCACCACTGTGACCTGTGAGGGCCATGATATTGGGCAGTACACAGACTGACATTTTCAGTAGTTATTCATCTGCTTTAATTAATTCTAACTGATAAAAATATTCACTCCTAAAATCCATGATTTTATGGAAATTATTCCTGGAGATGAAGTAATATTTAAAGCAGGAATTGGTTTAAAATAAAACAGTAACTAACAGGTGGTATGGACACCAGAGGGCACAAATGATGGCAATCAAGGATAATGGACAGGAGCTCAGGCTGCTGGTCTGGCACATCTGAGGCTCAGTGGCCACTGCTCTTAGCAACAGCTGGCCAACCCAGCAGACCAGTTCTTAAGCAGAGCCAATAGGAATTTGTCTCAGGTGGTTATGTAAGCTAGCAAGCCCCAACCATGCAGGACCAGCTGCCCAGCTACAGGTTCATGAAAGATCCAATGTTGTACCTCAAATGCAAAGGCTGACTGTAGGTAAGATTCCTTCTTGCTCAGAAAGGATGGTGTCCAGGTTAGGCATGCCTTTGACTGAATGGATGAGGCCCACCAGAATCATAGAGAGCTTTGCTCAATGTCCATGTATTAAAACATTAATCTTATCAAACTTTCCTCAGAGAACACCTGGAATACTTTCTGACCACAAATCTGGGCACCATAATCCAGCTGGCTGATATAAAATTAACTATCATATCTGGGAGATGAAAATTTGGGGGTTGTTGGAGTGGAGGGAGGATTCCTTCCCAGACCACACACATCAAAACTGTGGCCAACATGGTAGCCATGCACGAGTGATTCGGTAACGCAGACATTAGCTGGCTAGCTGATGAGCAACAGAAACATGTTTAATTGTCTGAAGGCTGGGAATCCAAAATTAAAGAGCTAAAGGACTGTCTAGGAAAGGCCTGCTTCCTGGCCGACAGATGATACCTTCTAGGTCTGTCCTGTAACATGAGTGGCAAGGGAGCTCTCTGGGAACTCCCTTAGAGGGAAATTAAGCCCACTCCTGAGGGTTCCTCTCTCTAACCCAAGCATCTCCTCAAGGACCCACCTCCTAATATCATCACGTCAAGGGTAAAGTTTCAAGACATTTTGAAGGAACAGAAGCATCAGAACACAACAAGCCCACCACTAACCAGGACCCTGTGCCAATCTCCTACTGTCCCCCAGGCCTCCAGCATGGCCCCCTTGCCCTTCCTCTAAGACTGACCCATGGATCCAACCCCAGCATTCTCCACTAGGTGGCCTTTCAAGGATATCTTTGTCTTTCCTCCCCCTGAATGACCTGCACAGTGAGCCTCAACTCAGCCTGAGACATCCAAGCTTTTCTTCGCCTAGTCACGATCAACTATTCCACAAAGCCAGATCTAATGATTTCAAGGCACACCCCACTTGGAATGCCCCCATGGCTCCCAGACACTGAGCCTCTGCATAGCCCATTCTCCATGTGCCCTATCTAGACCAGTGACAAGCTTTTCCTATAATGCATCCCTGTTCCCTATAGGTAAAGCCACGTGTCTACTTTGCATGTCTTCCTCTGGACCACCACCTGCACAAGTTGGTGACTATGATTGGTGAATCACTTGGGTTGAAGGAGGGGGAAGTCTGTTCCCATCCTGATGTGAGCACTGGCTAAGCCAATCCTACCTGTAGATTGGGAGCCCCTTGCAACCCTCCAAGAATATGTACTGGGATAATATGTACTGGGAGAAGGATATGGAACAGGAGGCTGGTGAATGGTGGACAGAAAGATCCACAAACCAAGGATGAGGAAAACCCTCATTCTCTGCAGCACACACCTCTGCATGAACCAGGACACGGACATCAAGTGACCAGAGGTGATGTGGACAATGGATAACCTTGGCTGGCCTATAAAGCAAACCAAGGATGTTTTGATTGCAACCTCACCTGAAAGATTCCACTGCAGCTGCCTGCAGAACCAGTATCATTGACCTGGACACTTTAATGCTGAGGGTCTTCCAAAATGTGGGGTAAGAAGAGCCAGCAGCACAGAGAGATCCTTGCTGCTCCCCTGCAGGCCTGGCCTAAGCACACACTGGCTGTCTCCAAGGAAATGTCTGGCGACCGACTTCTGGCTCCACAGTCAGAAAAGGGCTGTGATAGCACAGCTTATCTTTCCCAAAGGCCAGGAGACAGCGACAGCTCTACGGATATGCTTAGCAAAACTCTGGAACAGTTTTAATGGGCAACCTGATCAATCCACCGCCTGACCAGGCTTTGTGCCGCCTTCTAGTTTCCTGCTGAAATGCACAGCTGCTTCTTCATTGCAGTGGCCTCAGAGTGTAAAATCTGTAAATGAGAAATGTCCTCTGTGGGCAGCCAGCAGCTGGCCACCTGGGCGCAGCCTGGAGAGAGGTCTGGGTCCACTGTCTGCAGCAGCACCTCCCCAGGACACCTCACCCTGTCCATCCTGGCAGAATATGCAGAATAGGAAGAGGAGAAGCAACCAACAAGAGGGTCTGAAAGGGTCTCTCCAGGAGGAAATAAGGACTCACACGAGGACAGACCCCAAAGTCTGCCTGCATGACAGCAAGAAAAAGGGCCAGTGCTGGGGGTAGGCAGGGTAAGATGAAGGCCAGGGTTTGGTCCCAGACAGAAGCGGTTCCAATAGGATTGTGGGGCCCTTCTCATTGGACAGTATCTGGACTCCCGGGAAAAGCTTGTAAGGCACAGAGAAAATAGAATAGGCCTGGGAGGGAAGGAGCCAGGAATGAGGAGGCTTCCACAGATGACAGTAGCTTCTGCAGGGACACGGTCCAGAATGTTTCAGGATTATGCCACCCCAGGTATGGGACAGGGTCCCTGTAAACCAATTCCAGGTCATCTTTGGTTGGAGGCTGCTCATGGGTATGCTCACTCCTGGTACTTCCAGCCAGCCATGAGTGTGCACAGGGCACGACCCCAGGCACAGGGACAAAGATGCGGTCAGCAGGGGCTCATCAAAGGTACGGGAAGAGGTGGTGTGGAAAGGTTAACGCAGAGGACTACCTAGAATGATTCTGCAGAAAGGTGAGCAGAGAAAGGGACTGAGGGTGGAAACGTTTGAAGGGCAGGTAAGAGCTCTCAAGCCTGCTCAAGGGCTGCCACATCCAACCCATCAGAAAAGGAGAAGTTACAGCACAAGGGTCACACCCTTGACTGTAGGACAGAGACTGGGTTCCAGTATCCAGGAAAAGGGCCTCCCTTCAGGAGAGGTACATAATATTCCTAAAGCACAGCAGGCAGGGGAGCAAAGTTGGGGCCACCAAAGCCAGAGGCCAGAGGCTGTGCACATCACTAAATTGCCCAGGCTACGCTCCAACTTGCAATCCTCCTACCTCAGCTCCTAGAATGCTGGACCAGGAGCTCCTGGGGAATGAAAGACACCACATTATCACCTTATCACCACACCTGGCACAAAACCAGACTTCTTAGAAGCTCAAGAAGTTTGTTCAATAACTTAGTGACTATGTAAATGGGCAGGATCTCACCTGGCCCAGCTGCCGTCTGTACTCAGAGTTGAAATACCATCTTTGTGAGTCACTTCTAGTTTCCTTCCTTGGAGCTCTCACAGAAGAGGCCCTTCCCACAGAAGCCTGGTCATGGAGAGCAACAAGAGGACATGTCCCATGCATGCCTGGCACTGTCATCCCACCTATGCCAGCCCAGCAGGGCACAGTACCACACTATGCCTTGTTGAGAGGTCACAGCCAGAGAAGCTCATCGTAGGTGCTCAGCGACTCCCTGCGCCCCTTTCTTGATCTGACAGGACTATTCCTGTCAAGATGTTCCCCCTCAATTTTGTTTCCAGAGCAGAAAGCCCTGGAGGGTGAGGACAGCTCACGCTCATGTTGTTCTTTCAGGAGACAGTAAAAGTCTGGCCTGTGTCCTGGGAAAGGAAGGCTATCACCAAATCACAAGGAATGAAGATAGTCAGGTCACTGTCCTAGGGAAGAAGAATCAGAAAGCCACCAGGAGCTTCAGGAATCGGGTCACCTTGGCCAATACCACCAGTGAACTGCTCTCAGCACACAAACTCCATGCCACTTCCAACTCACCACCAGCCCCAATGTGCCCCAAACTCCAGCGCAGCTCCCTTGAGCCATGCAGGGATGTGAGGCTGCTTCCTCACACTGTACCAGCCCATGGAGAGCTCCTAAGGTGACTGTCAAGCTCCCCTGCCTGCATCTGGAGTCCCTGCGGGCAGAGCCTGCCAGCAGTCCACTCACTCCCATAGGTGTCCTGAGCATCTCCTGTGGTCAGGCCTGGTGTGGCCCTGGGGAACATGTCACATGTGGTCTAAGCAAGGGAAGTCTGTGGACCAGCACAGGAGCCTGGGACTCTGCTCATGCATAAGACTTGTGGGGAACAGACATCAGCCTCAAGCTCTCTGCTGATTACATCGCCAACACCAGGCCAGGCACAGGAGGGGTCCTGATGCCCACTGCCAGCTAGACGCTGTGCCGGGTCTGCCGGGCACCCTGATCTTGCCTCAGTCTACTTGCTCTCAGCTCAGCTTCTCTTTCTTCCAGCTCTTTGAAGCCTCGGACCTTCACATGTGCCATTCTTTTACCCAGAGAGCTGTTCCTGACTCCTCAGGACCGGCTCATGGTCACACTTCAGCCTCAGCTCTGATGTCGCCACCTCCCAGAGGCCTTCCCAAGCACCAGCGACTCCTTGTCATGTCTCAGCCCTCCCTTGCACAGAATCACCACTGTTTCATACCTCGGTGTACTCACTCGTTGGCCATCTCTCCTTCCCGCAGAAGAGTTCCCTGAGGCTGGGGTTTTATTTGTCATTTGAAGCCCAACTGAAAGCCACATAGAAGTGAAAAGTATTCACTGTCCAGGTGAACAAGGGGCACCGTCCGCCAAGCGCTTGTTCCTGCCATGCTGCTGGGCAGATGAAACTGCTTTGCAACAGAAATTACTGTCCCCACCATTATAGATAAGAAAAGCCAGCCCAGGGAGATGGTGCTGCAGGCCAGCAGCCAGGTGGCAGGGCTGGGACTCAGTCACTTGGGAGAGATCTGCAGAACCCACAGAGAGCTGTGAAAAGGGCCTGCGTGCATGCACATGGGTGTGCACGCAAGTGTGCATGAATGTGCATAAATGTGTGTGTGTAGACACATTTCCCCTACCTCCTCTCACTGGATAAGTGTGTGTGCTTTCAGGTGTCCTGCCTCAGCCTCCGGACAGGGCAGTAACCTATGGGATTCAGGAGCCCTAGGAAGGGAAGGGAGCTGTCTCTCCCATGAGGCCCTGAGCTGTGCCTGTGTGAGCCACTGCTGTTTTGAGTTCCTGTGCTTTTCTGGAAGTGTGTGTCAGGGATGAGCACATCAGGCTCTCTGAAGATGAAGCCAGGAATGCCTTGGTGTTAAAAGCTGAATTCATGCTGAAGGAGGAGGGCGTAGGGCCCAGAGCCAGTACAGGCTCTGACCTCTCAACAACTGTACACGCTTCCTCTCCTCCTCAGCATGATCACCTCTGTCCTGGGAGATGGGGTGTGTGTGTGTGTGTGTGTGTGTGTGTGTGTGTGTGTTCATGCATCTGTCTGTCAGATTCTTTGTGCCATGACCTATGTACCTGTTCACGAGTTTGTGACATTAGCCTCGCTGTATATGGCCCTGAACATACACATAGAGTTGCGTATGTGTGCCTGTGTGTGTCTGTGTGGCAGGATCTGTGTGTGTTGCCTGCCCCCCACTGTACACTCCTGACTGGACAGAAGCCAAGGAACCTTTCTCATTTCTTCTGCTGCCCACTTCCTGGGTGCCCCATAGACACACCCAGCTCATTTGTTCACTAATAGCAGAGCACTCAGGGCTCACACTTCTCTGGATCCCTGTCCACAGAGCCCAGTAGTAGCCCTGGGTAAGAGCTGCCCACCCTCACCTCCCCTGCCCCAGCCCAGATCCTCTGAGTGCCAATGCCCACAGTGAGAAGGCAGCCCCGCCTTCTGGGGTCTGCTTGGCTGGAGCGCAGTCTCCAGCCCCTCCACCCTGCCCCCCACCAGTCAACACAGGGCACGTCCTGTGGCCAGCGCAGGGCAGCCCTGGCTGTAAGCCCCAACACTGGCAGCCTCTGTCCTCACAAACAACCACGGACTGTTCTGGGCCACCAATGCTTCCGTGTCTTTGTCTCCACTTAAAGGCACAATCTTGCTAGACCAATTAAGAAGGCACCTCCTCTCTTGCAATTCCTAAATTTCCCCAGAGCCAAATGCAAAGTGTATACAATTACGCAGCCCACGGTTTGATAAAGGAAGGCTTGCATGTTTAATAATTCTCAATGAAAGAACACCCTGTGAAAGAATTGTTTAATTAAAAGACAACAATGGGATAAAAGGCAAATAAAAAGGGAGAGAGAGACAGGGAGGTGGCAACTGTTAATTCAGAACTGAATAAATATCCTCCACCTGAGAGTTCTTAAATACTTTCTTAGACTCCACATTAACTTGTTCAGGATGTAAATTAATTCCACCATTAAACAGGTTTGAAAAGTGAGCAACTGTTGTCTCTTCT
>PVKN010012046.1:0-21108 GCA_004027915.1 Capromys pilorides
TCAAAACAATATTCCAAAATTCAAATCAAATCATGAGTCCAACTTAGAGAACAAAATGTTGTGTATCATATGTACAAATCTGTAATCAATTCAGAGTACTTGGATAGTATTTGAATATGTTAATATATAGAAAGATATCAGCTAAGAAGAAGTTTCCATGATAGTAAAGAATTACTAAGAGTAAAACATAACATAAATACTGGAATGGTAAATACATGACCAGAAATTCTAACAGTTTGGGCATAGGATATCACACAAAGTTGTGGTAATGTCATGTACATGGATAGTGTCCATGACACTTATTGGTGGTCAGGTGTCACTTGTGAGACTGAGCTATTGCTATTTCCTTGATATCCACCCTATAGACCCAGACAGGATCATGACCCATAAGGAGAAGTCCATTTGTAGAATATGCTGATGGAAATATTCTGAAATTTCAAATAGTTGAAAGACGGCTGTTGAATACCTCTTTTTCTCCTGTGTTTAGTTGTTTGCCCTATTTGGCGGGTTCTTTTCATTCTCCTTCATGGAACTTTGGTCGTTTTGATCCCTCTCTAGAATATCTTTTAGTAAACTGTGTAGGGTTGGCTTTGTCTTCATGAAATTCTTTAGTTGTTTTTTTGTCATGGAAATATTTCACTTCTCCATTATACTTGAAAGAGAGTTTTGTAGGGTATATCAGTCTGGGTTGGAATTTGTTTTCTTGCAAGACTTGAAGTACTTTGCTCCATGTTCTTCTTGACTTGATAGTTTGTAAAGAGAAATCTGCCATTATTCTAATGGATTTTCCTTTCAATGTGATCTGTTTCTTTTCTCTAGTGGCTTTTAGTATACTGTTCCTGTGCTGAATTTCCGGTATCTTGATTATTATATGTCTGAGTGTGGTTTTAATTGGGTTGATGTTATTTGGAGTTCTACATGCTTTGGTTAACTGAATGTTAGCTTGTTTCCCCATATTTGGGAAGTTTTCTGCTGTTATTTCTGCCCATACTCTTTTTATATCATTTGTATTGACTCCTTTCTCATTGATGCCTATTAGTTTTACATTGTTGAATCGCCTTGCAGATGTCGAATTATTATTTCCTGCATCCTAGTTGTTTTTAAGAGATCTTTTCTGACCTTTTCACTAGCTGCAGTGATATCTTTAAGGTCTGAAAGACTATTTTCAACTTTCATTGGAATGGTTTTGCCAGCTTGTGATTAAGGTTTTAATTTCCTGTGAAGCTCTTTGAATCTGCTTCCTGCATTCTACTACTTTCCTATATTGTTCATTCAAGGATTCCATTAGTTTTCTATTCTCCTCTACTGTTTTGCCAGTGTCTTCTTTAGAAGCACTTAGTACTTCTTTCATTATAGTTATCATTTCTTTTTTTACTTCAGAAATTATCTCTGACCTGATTTCCTCTATACCTTTCTACAGTTGTTTCTTTACTTCAGATGCTATTATTTCAAAGATTTTGGGTATGTGATTTCCAATTTCTTCTATGCTATTTTCTTCTGCATTTGTTCTGGTTGGGCTTGGGGCCTAAGAGTGCATTTTGTTTCTTCTTTTTGTCATTTTTGTATAGCCCTGCCTTCTGACCTTTGGTGTAAAGCTTTGGTAGAGTTCTTACCTTAGCATCAGATCTGGATCTACTCACTTCAAACTCATCCAGGTGGGTGTGGCTTGAGTCTGGTTGCTGAGCTCCACTTCCTCCTGCTGCAGCTCTCCCTTGGAGGTGAACCCACTGTGCCACTCTGGCAAGATGTTCTCCTCCTGGATCAGCTGGGTGGGTCTTGTCTCTAGCCTCTCTGCAGGGAGTTCTGCCACAGTTTTCCACACTGGGCCTGTCAGATGGATGAAGTTCTACTCACATGCTGGGCTTTGTTGCTGTGTTGAATGAGTTTCTGGTTGGCCCATGGTAGTATCACTCACAAGCCAGGCCTGGTTACTGGGTCTAATTAGTTTCTAGTGGGTCCAGGGCAGTGTCACTCACATGCTAGGCCTGGTTGCTGGATCTAATTACATCCATCTTTAAGGCTTTAATAAATTAATTATTTATAGATCTTGGATAAAAGACACTTGATAGTGCTCTCAAAGATGCTGACAGACTGGATAGAGAAGGCTGAAGAAAGATACTTTCGTATAGATGCGATTTAGTAGAGAAGGCTGTTGCATTGTTATCTAATGCTGTGTAATAAAATGTCCCATGACCTAGTGATTTAAAACACCAGTGAACATTTATCCCTGTGATCTGCACATCAGAGACAGGAACTGTCCATCTGGGTGGTCCTGGACTATGTTTACCATGAGTAATAGTCAAGATGATCGATGGAAGAACAGTCTTCCAAAGGTTATACTGGAATTGGAGGATTTGCTCAAGAGAAAGTCCTGTCCACATGCTGGCAAGTGGGTGATTCTGTGGCAGTAGGCCTTCCTTCTCCACATCCTTACCCACATAAACTTCTGCTTTGTAGGATTTTAGAGAAGTTAACTGACTGTTTACAGGTCTCATGCTATTGCTGCCCGTTTTTTCAGTGTGAGCCCTTACAGTATGATATTCCCTAATGCCCAACTACAGGCAAATGTCAATGTTCTGGAAATGGCTAAAGAAGGCTAAGTTGAGCTATGTTGCTCAGTGGAGTCGATGACTTACATAAATTTCCAACTTACTGTATCTTCGTCTTGTGCCTTGATGGGAGAATGCCTGTATTTTGTTGTCAGAAGGAAGAAAGAACAAGTTGAGGAATGAGGCAAAGCCCAGAAGAGGGCTCCATGGCTTTGCTGACCAGTCTCGAACCCTGTGTGTTTGTGTGGGTGGACACAAGGTGTCAGCTATGTGGTGCAGCTCCCCAATGAATGAATGAAGCAACACAACCTGGACTGTCCCAAGACTTTGGGACACAGGATGAGGTTGAAAGAGTCAGTGATAGCTCTGGGAGCAGAGGGAAAGAAGCTAATATGTATGTTAAACACATGGAAATGAGAGCAAACAGCAGGCCTGGAGAGACAAATATTGAACAGGGTCTAGGCCTGAGACTAAACTAACATGGGGAAATGAGAGGGTGCTGAAAGAAAATGTGAAGATGCAGAGAGACAGGGGCAGGGCCAAGGGAGGAGCAGCTGAGGCTGGACCTCCAGAGCACCCGAGGCTCAGTCTGAAGCCTGGCCAGGCCTGCACAGAGATGCTGGGCCTGTTCTGGACAGCCATGAGTGACTAAATGTGTCTCTCTGTAGAAGTTTTTGTTTCTTTGTGCACTTCATGCCTCCTCTACACCTTTCTTCTGTTCAGGTATTCTTTGTCTTCCCAGCCCTAGAATCTGTCTCAGATTGGACATTTCCACCTTAGATATTTCTTTGGGTCAGAGCCCTAGGGCTTTCCACTTGGGTATAGCATCTAGAGGGTCAGCTCAGAATATAGCAAAGATTTGGGGTCAGCAGTTTGAGTGCAAGGAAGGGGAAGTGGAGCTCAAGGAGCTGTCTCCAAGCTCAGTTTGAATCCTGGGCACTCTTTCTTTAGGGATTAGTGTTCAGGCTACTGCTATTGAGGATGGTGATTGAAGATGGAGTTTGGAACCTACTTTCTTCTTTCCTAGAGGCGTCATAGAGGGGTGGTAGAAATGGAAGCTCTTCTAAACCAAAGGAAAGGCTAGTGTGCTGCTCAGAAAGGAAGACAGAGACCACAAGTCAAGCATCCTTCTGTCTGAGGCATCAGGCTGCAAGCCATCTGCTTGCTGGGACACAGAAGGGCAGTCTGTCTGATGTCCAGGAGGGAAAAGCTCTGAAATGGACCAGGCAGCATGCTCTGCCATCCTGATGAAGAACTGGGCTTGCTTATTCCTCCAACCAGTGGGTATGGTGAGCCATGGACAACGGCTTGTAGGTGAAAAACAGGAGGCAGAAGCTGAGGTCCCTGCAAGGTTTTCCTTCCATCTCTCCATGAGCATGCATTGCATAAGATAGTCCATACCACCTCAGTGGCCCTGTTCACCAGATCCATGCGTGAATACAATAAAGCTCTTTAGAGATGCAGGTACAAGGTTAGGAAGTCTTCATTGGACTCCAGGATGAGGTCAGACAGTAAGTGTCTGAGGAATCCTAGTGGCCTAGGGAGCTTGGAAATACAAGGGTGATCTAGGAGTTTGGAGTCAGAAACTTGGTCCTAGAAAAGACTGGAGACTCCTAACAATGTCTCCATTTTGTTGTCTGCTCAAAGCTAACATAGAATAAAACTTTTGTCCTTATTCTCAGAAGATCCAGTGTCCCCACAAAGCTCTCAAGCTTTTATAAGAATGCTGAGGCCTCTGCCCCTATGCTTCTAGCTGGGTGCCTTTGTGGGTGTTGTCTTCTTCCAGTCCCCATTGAATGTGATGCTATTATGGGAACTGATACTGTATTCTGTCATAGGTTACAATCTTGGGAGGGGGAGTGCGACAAAACTGAGTCTCTACTTTGTTGTTGGAGAGGTGAATTCACCTAAAAATGGCTAAGTTACACCAAATTGGATAAGCTCTAAAACACAAGTTTAAATTGGAAGAGAGCGGGAGAGGAAAAGATTAACTGGATTTTTGCCAGGTACTTTTAGAGAAAGGTCTCTGAAAAGCACATAATTTAAGCAAAGCCTGGCCATTGAGGGATGTCTTAGTCACTTTTCCATCACTGGGACTGTTATGGTTTGTGTCTAGTTGTCCCCCCCAAAGCCTCAATCAGTCATGGGGCAGGGACTTCTACAGTTTGAGATTAGCTCATGATCCACTGGGATTTATGGGTGATCCAAGGACGAGATTATGGGTCTGAGTACTGTTGGGATTATGGATGTGGCCTGAGGTAGATATCCTGAGGCAGTGAGCCTGAATGTAATATAAGAGACAGAGAAACAGATTCTCTCTCTCTCTCTGTTGCTTCTGTTGCAATTGTTGCTGTTCCACTGCCATGAACTGCTGCTCTCTGCCATGTGCCAGTCTTCCTTGGAACCAGCCAAGTATGGACTGATACCTCCAGCAACTGTGAGTTGAATAAACCTTTCCTTCCTTCATTTTGGGTGTTGGGTGTTTGTCCCAGCAATGAGAGAAGAGTAACTGAGACAGGAACAAACTACTTGACAGACTCAATGTAAAGGAGAAGAGATTTAGTTTGGTGCATGGGTTTAGTTCATGGTCAGCCAGCTCTAAGGCAGAAACAGCCTGGTGGAAGGACCTTTTGGAGGACAGCTGCTCAACCCATGGAAACCAGAAAGCCAACAGAGGAGGAAGTCAGAGGGGACAAGAACCTATTCTTCAGTCTATGCTTACTCATGACTAATCAAGCTCCAGCTTTAAACAGCAACTTCAGCCAGGATTCACCAATAGATGGGTCCACTGATGTGTACAATGTACATGACCCAATCACCTTCCAAATATAGGAATCTTTGGAGGAACATTTTAGAGCTAACCCATAATAAGGAAAATGTGGTAGTTGGTACATTGTGTCAACTTGAGGAAGCTTGGCTGGGTGGGCTCAGCTGGTTCTGGGCTGTGGGGCCCCCATCCTGCAGGATGCAGAAGGCCTGCCCTGTGATGTGATTGGTTCCACCCCAGGGCCAGACGGGCCACCCCAGAGTGACTCAGCACAAAAAGTGGATAAAAAGAGTTGAGGAAGACTTTGTGTGATCAGCCCAGCCTGGCCCTGCTCTGGCTGCGTCCTGCCTGGTCCAGCCCTGCCCAGTTTCCTTGGAGAAATTCTTGTCTTTAGAGGAGCTTGATCTTCACAGCCATGCCACTTTGGAGGAGTTCTGCACTGGCACAGAATTTGGAAGAGAGAGGCTTGATGGATGTCACAGTTGTTGCTCCTCCTCTGCTCTTCATTGTTTTCTGCTGTCTTGGAGCCAGCAGAGTATGAACTGAAACCTCCACAAACTGTGAGCTAAATAAACCTTTCTTTCCTTCATTTTGAGTGCCAGGTATTTGTCCCAGCAATGAATAAAAAGTAATTAAGACAGGAAACTTTCAGATAATGGAAATAGGAAATGGTTAGGAAATAATAGGAATAAAGGTAAGGAAAGAGCAAAGCAGTATGTCCTCATTCATGGTGATTGGTAGGAGATAGAACTGAAAAATTAGTTGGAGACAAATTTCAGTGGTCGTTACAATGAGCCCTTCATGACCTTCTCATAGTGGCTGAAGAAGTTTATATGTGTAATCTCATGAAAAGTTACTGGAACTCTAGAGAGTTAATTCCAATCTACTACTTCCAGAGAAACCCATAGCAAGAACAAAGACACTAAGGTATATTTGTAGTTATGGGACACAAAGAGGCTGTAAGTCCAGCCACAGTGATGGCTGTCTGGAACTGAAACCTCTACCCAAGGTTGAACTTGGGTTTTATTCATTCATGAAGAAAGAAGTAGCTTGAGGATGAGTGGTTGTGAGAAGAGCAGGTAGTAAGTGAATGCTATGAGCTGGGCTACACAGGAGTTCCAAAATCTCCTCTGTAGTATGCAGAGAAGGATATGCAGAAAGAGTAATCTAAATAATAAAAATGAGATAGTATATACTGTTTTGGGGTTGGTGCTTCAGCACAGATGTATAATCTTTCAAGCTCCAGGAAGTTACAGCCTGTATCTCAAGGCTAGATCTCAGCTCACAGCATGAAGCATTGGCTCTTCATCCTGTCTCATCCTAGCTCACACAAGGGACCAACAGGTGGGGGCCTGGGGAGAAACATTCCTGAAATCTTCAAAACTACCATCACCTCTGTTGGACCGATTTGCATTGCTTAAGGCTAACTGAAGGGATAAGGAAAAGTCCTAGCGAGCTCTTTACATGTTAATACATGGAAATAGAGTCAGGCTCAGCCAAATGGAGACAACTGCTCCTCTTTCAAGAAGCATGCCCAGGTGGTCCTCCACAGTCTTTGTGTATCAGGAAATAGGTTGAGGTCATATTAAAGATATGGTGCAGGATAATATCTTTACTCTGACCATCACACCTGGCTTTGCTGAGTAGAACCAGCAAATGCAACACCTGACCACTGTAAAGGTCTGCATATGGTTTGAGTGTGTCCACAGACTAAGGTGCCAAAGGCCTAGTATCTAGTACGTAGCATGGAGGCCCTGGAACCTTTGAGAAGTGACGCCTAGTGAGAAATGCACTTACTTTATAAAGACTTCTCATCTTATTGAGTTAGATATTCTGAATATATGTGGTTATAAAAGAAGAAGGCTGGCTTTCTATCTCATCATGTGATATCTCTCCTACATAGGCTCCTGCTGTGTTTGTCACATTCCATAATCTGATGTAGCTGTACCAGAGCCACACCAATGGAGCTGTCTGGTCTTAAACTTTCAGACAAAACTGAAAATTAAATACACCTCGTCTCACCTCTGGCATTTTGTTGTAGCCACAGAAATATGAACTAACACAAGAACTGTTTATTTCCTTGAGGGCACAAGACCTACAGTTTCATAGTTACTACCTACCCAGTGAGCCCATGTGTCAATAGCTCCAAACAAGCCAAAGAAACTAAGGAGACTGAGATGAAGTCTTTGGTCCCTTTAGACAAGATGATTCACATAAATCACTTAGCTCAGTGCCTAGACATACTGCATGATAGAAGTGTCATTATTTCAAGTGTTCTTGAAAATTCTGTTATGCTCACTGCCTAATATACTGAAGCTCAGAGAAGTTAGCTTAGTATTCCAAGATTTTACAGCTAGATGGTGAAGAGCCAGCATTTGAACTCTGGTCTGGTTCTAAATCCCAGGAAAGTTGTCAGAGAAGCTCCACTGCTGGGAGAGGGCAGAGCTTCCTGCATGATGACTGAGGGATGGTGGGATGGCACAGCTGTTGGTGCTAGATGAGGGCTGCTCCTTCACCCACCACTCGCTCCTGCTCACAACCAGAACCTAGTTTTCTTTGTACACATCTCCAGAAGCCACCAGCATATTGACTGGCAGCTCCTCATGCACCAGGGAGCTCACTGAGAAGCCAGAACAGAGTCAGGCCTATGAGCACCACCCCCATCCACAGCCCTCTGCTCCTCTGTGGCAGGTATCTCTAAGGTCCTCTGGGCTAACCTGGTATCAAGCAACCTAGTGAAAATTTCCCACTTTTACCTATAGGATTGGGATTTGCAGCGCTGATGCAATTGTAAACCTTGTTATACGTTTCTCTGGGGAGAGAATTCCTGTGCCTTCCTGTGCATTTCTCATGGCAGCACGTTATGGGGGTGGCATCTTTTTGAAGCTTTCCTGTCAGTCTTGCTCTAGGCTGATGACTTTAATGACTGCATCAGAATGGCCCACAGAGGGATGTCCCTGGATTTTACCTGCATGTGTCACACCAAGCAACCATATATTTCTTTTGCTTTTCTTCTGAGACCATATTCTTGCTGCCACCATCTCCTCTTCTTGGACCTGGGGCCATAGGTTCACTGCTAGGAGCCACCTGAGCTGTGTTTGTGGTCTCACATCAAACTGTGTTCAGGACCTCCCTGCCCTTAGGATCAGTGGAGAGAATTCAACATCAAGGAAATTCTGGCTGGTAGCATTCTTTTGACCTTCCGCAGTTCAAAAGTGATTTCCTCTGGTGTCCAAGGCCAAATGCCCAGGGGTATACAGGTGTCTGGTTTCTAGGTTAGAGCCTATTTCCTTGGCTTAGGCCATCTCCACCTTGCCTTTTTTTTTTTTTTTTTTTTTTTGGGAGCTGCTACTGCTGATCTGTTTATATGTCTATTTCATAACGTAGCCTATAAAGCCCATCACATGCTGCCCACCCTTTCCACATTACTAGAACCGACCCTGGCAGGACCTTCCTATAGTGTCTATTCCCATTGCCCATGCCCTTCAGAATCAAACTTTGTCTTCTTATCTGAGCTCTGGAGCATGTCTATAGGTCTCTCATTTTCAAGTTCAGCCCATGGTTTGAACATTTTTACCATAGCCAGATGGAAATTTCTGGACTAGTAAGCACTAGCTGATTCCAGCTGATTTGGAGTTCCATTGAGAATTTAAATTTCTAATCCCAAGTGATCCAAACACACATTTTATGGAAACTTGAACAAACTTACTATTCCATCAATATTTGCAAAGTAAAATAGAAAGTAAAGTCATTATGAAATGTAGCCCTATTAACTTACATTAATGAAAGCAGTGTAGCACAAAGCCATTCACCTTGGCTGGGACATGGCTCCAGCCTACCTACGGGAGCTGCTTGGTGCCTGGATGCATCCTCAGATCCTGCTATGTGCAGATGATGTATTGTACAGGCTCTATATAGATTCAACCAAAGGCCTCAAGGAGAATAGAGGAGGTGGGGAGGTGGCAGGCAGGCCATCTGGCTGTGATGCTCAATCATTAGGCTTCTGACAGTGACTAGAGACCCAGCCCAGGTGAAGGATGTAGCTCTGTCATCCTGGCCCAAGTGTGTCTGAGACATGCTGACATGTTACCAATATCCAGCATCCTAGTTGTCACACTGCAAAACAGAAAGGTTCATCTTTTCCTCTGGCTACTTCTTTTACTTTTATGTTGCTTTTGGTGTTGATTCATGACAACTTCCTCTCTTGCTTCAGGAATTAGGGTCCTAGCTCTTGTAACTTGATTTAATTTTAGAACAAACCAATTGGAAAGAAGACTAAATTGGGATAAACATAAGTAAAAATTTTCTCCTCTCTGCCCAAAACAATATGGCATTTGGGTTCCCCCAAAAGGCCTGGTCCATTCCTCATCGCTCTCTGGAGCTTCTGTGTGGGACCCTACAACAATCTTTAGAGGTCTAGGACAGGAAGCTGGGCTTGACCTACTGGATATTGCCCTGGAGGGGATAGCGAGCTGAGGAGAGGTCGCTGAAGCCTCCATGCACTGAGGCTGTGGGCAGCCCTCTCCTTGGGAGAATATCTGGCATTAGATAAGAATCAGGGAGGCACAGAGGTACTTCTGGTCCCCTGAAGCTATTGTTCTGTCCACAGTGGGCCCCAAACCTCCCCTAAACATCAGGACCTTCAGCTGTCTGCTGTGGACCTGAAATTCCTTTATTAGAGAGTCATTCATCTGTATCTAAATGTCAGAGCTGGAAGGGACTTGGAGGCCATCAATCATAATTGTTTTCAAATTCTTTCTGCTTATAGACCCCTTGGGGAAATTAACAACTATTTTCCTAGGTAAATACACACATTTGCAGTCCCCCTGCACACCAGACTTTAATATTTACAGGGAATTTGTGGTTCCCCAAACTCACCCACGGACCCCAGGTTACTACCACTTGATCTATCTCCATGTTCCTTAGACCAGGCAACAGAAGCACAGGATGCCAAGCACCTAGCCCGGAGCCACACCAATAGGTAACGGTGGAGCCAGAGCTCCAGGCAGTGCTGCTCTCCCTTCCAGGATTTTCCCAGAGCTTTGCTCCAAGCTTGGACTTGGTACCTTCACAGGCATCTTCTGTTCCCTCTGAAAGTGAGGAGAAGTCCTTGGCTGCATGCTCCAGACAAACAAGGATGTGCAGGCAGCTGGCTGAGGCACAGTGGGAGACAGGTCAGCCAGTGCCAGAGCAAACACTGTCTGGTCCGTGTGGCTCTTATCAGGTTAAGTGACCTTTCTGAGACTCAGTTTTCTTCTTTGGAAATGGAGATGGTAGCAATGACTGTTCAGGCAGTGGAAGACAGGGTGCCCCTTAGAAATGCTAAACAGCATTAGATAGCTTTGCTTCATGCTTCATAGTTTTCAAGGGCTGGGAACTGGGGCTGGGGGAAGTGACAGCAGTCCAGGTCCACCTCAGCAACAGGGCAGTACAGGGAGCCAGAGACGGGAGGATAGCTTTATGCTTTCCCTTTAGCACTGTCAGGCAGCCCAGCCCTCCCCTGGCTGGTTCTGAGTCTTAGGCTCCTCAGAAATATGATACCAGCAGCAGAAGAGTTTGGGCCTTAAATAACTGTCTCCCACTCAGGGTTAGCTGCTGCCACTTCCCAGCCCAGCCCTCTGCAGCCTGTCAGGGCTCCTGGGCTGCCAGCTGCGAAGCCAGCTTGCCCCCTGCTGGCCGCCAGCCTAAGAAATCATGAGCTTTGGCCAAGGGCTGAGTGCTGCTGCCTTTAGCTAGGGCTGAAGTGGGTGGCAGAGCTGGGACCGCATTCCTGGTGGTGCTCCCAGGGAAGCTGAGAGCCTGGTGGCAGTCACCTGCAAGTTCCCTCCTCCCCCACACTACCCTGCTGCAAATGCACCCCAAGGGAATGAGATGCACTGGGAATACTGAAAAAGGCTGGAGCCAGTGCAGAGGCCCAGGGGGTGCTGAGAGAAGGCAGGATTTACATCTGGGCCTCAGATTCACCGGCTTGAGAGGTTTGTGCTGGTGAGAGACAGAAAGGTAACTCTTCCCCTTGGGGCACAGAGATCACATCTGAGGCATGGTCCCCAGACTTTGGAAATCCTTCCTTTGCCTCCTGCAGAGCATAAAGCCACCCCTAGACAAGCAGGAAGCTAAGCACCTGAGCTGAGAGAGCTCAGGCCCGTCAGAGCTCCTGATGAAGGGACTGCAGCACACGCATCTCTTATCTTCCCTGAGCAGTTAAATTCCTTACATCAAGCACAAATAGAATCCATCCCTGCTAGGCCTGGCTGCCCTGCTCCCAGTCAGAGCCGCTGCTCGCCTTTCAATTTGGTCTTAAGATGCGATGGATACAAATTGCAAAGGTTTGGCCAGCTTTTGAGCAGAAAGCAAATTTTATCGCAGGGGAAGGGGGAGGTGGGGAGGTGGCGGGAGGCAGAGGGGAAAAAAGCTGAAATAGAAAAATTGCTGAAAAGCCTCCTGCAGCCTGTCAGGAGTATTAACTTAGGATGATGTAGGAGAAACGACTAAGTGGTTTTCATGTCAGCTACACTGAATCAAACTTGTTCAAATATATGCGTGTGAGTGTGCATGGCAGCCAGCGCAGCCCACCTCAGAAATGGAAAGCAGCCTCTTAGTTTTAAGGGTTTCTTATGTTTTACAAATAGGAGAAAGCAATGCATAAATTAGATTAGAAATGGGAGGGTGGGAGAGAGGCAGTCAGCTCAGGTTTCTGTAGGAGAGAAGGAAGGGACTAAGAGGTCAGGAAAGGCTCTGGAGCCCTGCACCCCATCGTTTTGGAAGAAAGGGTGATAGGAAGAAAGGGTGATCATGGGGCAGCTGCAGGCCTGTGTGACAGGGACAGGCGAGCCCTTGGTGTGAGGACAGTCCCCAGCTGAAAGAAAAGAGGACAGGAGAATGTGCAGAGACCTGCAGAGTTGGGCCCTTGCCTGGGTTAACCCTGAAGTCCCAGGCCCAACCCTGAGCACTAAGCCTCTCTTCTATGCTTGCAAGAAGCAAGCTCCATACAGGGACAGAACAGTCTGGGTGCAAGAGTACCTGGTCCTCAGGCCTGTGACAGGTGTCCCCTTATTGAGTACTTGCTTTGTGACAGTTTCTGTCAAGTTCAGTAATTTAATTCTAAAACGTTTAGCAAAAATGCGCCAGGCATGCTACAAATCAGCCATTATTTTACAGTGCATTATAGCTGCTCATTTATGGAACCGTTGACAACACCATGCTGTGACAAGCGCATTCTAAAGTATCACTGCACAGACAGGGAGAGTGCGACCACGGAGCGTGACTCTCAGGAACACACTTTGGTCTGGTCCCGTCCTCTGTCCTCCTGAGCCCAGAGCAAACCTCTGACTTGCTGCTGGCTAACAAAATGCAGCGATGTTGGCAGAATGTTGCTCCAGGATTGCACTGTTGCTAAGATGCTGGAGGAGAATGGGCGATGCCACAGGGGAAGAGCAGCAGGGCCCATGCACCGGCTGCTTTTGGGTCCCCTCTGCTATCAGGTGAAAGGCTCAGGCAGCTCCTGCCTAAACCTGCTCTGGACGCACTCCGGCCTTTCTCGACCTCATCTGTCTTCCTTTCTTTGCAGTCTGCAGTCTGCCTTCTCCAGTTCTCCTGGTGTCCCTGCTATGCTCCCTTCTAATCTTCACTATGTGGTTACTGCACACCAGGCAGAACTGGGCCTGAAAATCACCCCACATTCCCTTCTCTCCCTCATTTCTCCTTAGGTCTCTGTTTTTTCTCTTTTCCTGTTACTCAGACCATGACTTGCTTTTGACATCTTTGTTGCTAGTACTGAAAGTCTGAAGTCTGGTGTCTGAAGGTTCTGCTCCATCCCGGGATGGTGTGTAAGAGATACTGGACTCCAGGGTGGCTCCAGAACCATCGCCATTCCTGCCACCACTGCCTTGTTTTTCAGAGATGCTCCTTCTAGCTCTGCTCCTCCTTCCAGAGCAGCCAGGCACTGCCCCTGCCACTGCCTCTGCCCCTTCCCTCATCTTTCTCTGTGGTCAGCATCCTGTTGCAGCACCCCGCATTGCTTAGCTAAGCTGCTGTCTGTGTGTGGGCCACTGAGGGCTGACAGCTGGGAGGGGAGCCAGGGGAATGGCTGGCCCTCCACTGACCTCCTCCATCTGCCTTCCTTGGACAGAAACTGGGAAGATGGTCAGCGAAGAAATGGTCCTGGCACCTCCAGCAGAAGGCAGAGAAGCTGCGCCAGGATTGCCTGTCCTCCAGCCAGAGGATGGGTGGCACAGTGCCCAGGAACTCTGAGGGCCCTTGTTATGCTTCAAGACAATGAAACCACTCTCAGCGGTGGACTCTGTAATTTGCCTTGTCCATTTTCAGCCTGGACCTCCAAGGAAGCATTTCAGGCAGCCTGTAGAGCCTCTGTTCATATGTACATGTATGTGCCAATGTGCTCCCACGTGCATTTACACATGCAGAGACATATATAGGTGTGTGCCTTCATACACACAGGTAAAGACACACATGTGTATGCACACACATATGCATACATATACACAGGCATGCAGGTGTGTGTATGTTCCCACATGTCTACACACATATCCAGGGACACACATTCATACACACCAACACAGGCACACATGTATGCACACACACATAGACACATTCATGTGTGTCCCCATAAACATATACATGTGGTTACCAATAGATGGACATAAGCACACATACACGCACACACATGTGCATATCTATGAGCACATACATATTCACAAATGTGCTTGCACACATGTGTCAGCCCAAGAGCCAGATAAGATGTTTCCTTGCTAAGATTTCTACATGAACTCCACACACAGCTCCCATCTGAGATCGTTCTGCATCTGAAGCTTACACCTCCTTAATTTGATGCTCTGTCTTACGCAATGTATACAGGATAAAAACACAGACCTCACCATAAAGCTTTTACAAAGATTGGTTGAAAGTGTGTTTTTTGGGGTGTAAAGCTTTAAAGCAATTATAGAAAACCAAGTGTCCTCACTGAGCCCCAGTTCATTTGTTGCTATGTAGGAAATGAGAGAAGGATCTATTTGCATAGTTGCTCTGTATTGGGGCTTTGTGTAGAATACAGAAAGATCCCTGGAGGTTTGTTGATTTGCATGTCATAATGTTATTGTGGCTGGCCTGGGAACTGGAAGAGACAGCGCGCCCGCTATGGGGACAGGTGGCAGGTTCCTCCTGCCAAGTGTGTGGTTTCAGCAAGGGTGCGGGGAGCGGGTAGATGCCAAGCTGAAGAAGCTGGACTTCATCTATCTGGATCTGAATGGTTCAGTGCGGACATCGTCAATAGTGCGGGGATGGGACACAAACTGAGCAGGGTCCCTTGGCAGCTCTGCCAAGGGATCTGAGGGGGCACTCTCAGGACAACGACTTCCGTGGTGCTTCCTTGGGGCCTGAGGCTGATTCTGTGCACGCGAGTGATGCCCCCACACATTCTGGGATGCAGTGGATCACATGCTCCAGAGCCACAGAGATGGGTTGGTAAGCTCCTGTACTTTAGGAACAATCGTCACAGCCACTGAGCAATGACTATTGATGGGATGCAGCCACTTATACCTGTGGGGGTGACACATTACAATCAGTGAGAGGTGAGGAGCATTCATAGCTATTGCCTCCAAGCAAAACATACTGGAGATCTGGATTCTGCTTCTGAGGAGACAATCTAAGGTGTGGGCCCCACTGGTGCCCTCTTATGCCCTTTGTATCCCTTGACAGCGAGGGAGCCCAAAGCCAGATGCAGATGGGATGGAACCCATTTTGCAATGTTTAAGCCCGACCTGGTGCTCCCAGTCAGGCCTACACTACAGGGAGCATAGGAGACCTTTCTTACCCTTGCTGCACTGATAGCAGGATCGTTTGGCATGATTTGAAAGAAGATGCTCTTTAGGGGCATAAAATTTACACGATGGTGCCCTTGGTTACCAAAATAGCCTATTTGGAGTAAGCAATTGAAAAACAAGCTCATGATTTAGAGATAACAGTCTCTACACTACGTTTTGCTAGGCTTAAATTGCACACCATGGGTGAAAATTCTGCACCTTCCTTGGAAGCTCATGATCTAATGGAAAGGCAAGACAGACATAAAAGAATGTGCACCTGATGATATGCGGCTTGCAAGGGGTTTGCATGTGATAAGGGCAGGGCTTGTTCTGCTAGTCTTCCTGGGAGAGTCTCAAGGCTGAGGATAGCTTTGGGATTGGAAAAGACAAGGGATCAGAGTCTATCACATTGTGTATTTTTCCTTTGCATCCTACTTAATCCCGCTTAATGATTTCAGAAGTGTCAAATTATGTAGACTCTGAGGCTCAGGGAGGGGATTCTAGCTTCAGTGGACACCTGTCATGAGTGAAATGTAAAGGAGCAGAAATCCACAAAAAGAACATCGACAGAGGAGGCCTTGTGGGGTTACGGTGGAGAGCCAATTTAATTGGCTTTTGGGATCCAAACAGTCAAAGACTGATATTTCTGGGTAGGTGACAGAGGTATGGCCTTGGTGTCTGTTCCTGGCCCCCATCCCCCCTTCCTCTCTGCTATTCTCCCTTGGCTGGGTTTTCTAGCCACCCAGAAGGAGGCAGCTTGGCTCTATCTTCCCCTCCACCATTCCTTGAGACCAGCTTGCTGTGGAGTGAGTGACGCTGAACCTCTTCTTCAAGTCGTGACTTGTAGGGTGCTGTGTGCAGCAGCCAAAAGCTGACCCAGGGCCAATGAGGTATTCAGCGGTCTAAAGCATCTGCTTAGGAAAGCTTAGGCAACCACAGGGACCACAGTTCGATCCCCAGCACCACATGATGCACCACCCCATCACCGGGGCAGGCTGAGCCGGCCATTAAAAAAAAAAAAAAGCTGACCTGTACAGGACTCTTCCTTGAATTTCTCCTGGGAATGGCAGCATGATGCCGCAGCAACAATGCTAACGGAAGAACTGAAATAACTGCCATTCTCTGTGATATTTGTAGAGAATGTACCACTTTCCAGGGTTTGAGCTCATGCTTTGCATGTAATATCTCATTTCATAAACAAGCTCAAAGCAAAAATGACAAGAAGATGAACCTTTACATAGTGCTTATTGTTTGCTAGGCATTATTATAAACACTCTATGTGTATTGGTTCTGTTCCTACAGCAATATGGAGCAGGTGTACCATTTTTTCCCAATCTTGTAAGTGAGGAAAATGAGATTCAGAAAAAAAGAAATGCAGAACCAGATTTCAAAACCAAACTGGGAGGACTCCAAAGCACCAGTTCTCAGGCCCTAATGTAGAGCAGCAGAGCTCTGTGGTTTTCAAGGAAGGAACCCTATCAGCAGAGGCGAGGACTCATACCCCCGGGGGCCTGGGAGTACTGCCTAAGGCAGCTGTCAGGGTGAAATGTCTTTGAAGCCCTGTGTTTTATCTAGGAATTTTTTGTGTGTGAATTTTACATTCTACTTCTTATGTGTATTTTTAACATAAAAATGCTTTTTGATTTTGATTGTTGTTCTCGAAACTTTCATGAAAAATGATGCAGGCAGACACTGTGCTGTGCATGGCTGTGCTTACCCCCTGGCCACAGCGAGGTGCTCCTAGGCATCTAGTATTCTGCAGACAGAATGGCTGAGGTAGGAGCATGGGGGCTTTGGCGTTAGCTCAGAGCTTTGGTCCTGGCTTCCTGTTCTGCTCTGTGCCGGGACCTCTTCTTGGAGCCGTAGGTTTTTCTCTGTCAGTCAGTAATAATGATATGCTTTTGCCCAAGTGACATTACAGAAGCCAGGTGAGGCTCCTGACACTTGGGAGGACTTTGGTATGTGGTGCCCTCCAGGTGTTAGCTGTAGCTTAGCATGTTTCCATCACCTAGCAGCTATCGAAAATTTACTACTCTGCTGAGAAGATTATTTCTGAACCTCACGGCTGCTTTGTGGGATTTTGTTTGTGTGTGTGTGTGTGTGTGTGTGTGTGTGTGTGTCTGTGTGTGTGTGTGTGAGAGAGAGAGAGAGAGAGAGAGAGAGAGAGAGGAGGTGATGATGACAATATTGGCATCATTTATTCATCCACCGGGCAAGAAGCCCTGCATGCATTTCATGGTCTCAATAAGCCTAATGCATCCATGGGCTTTACACAAGAGTTGGAAGCCTTTCTCTCTCTTTTTCACCCACATTTAGCTCATCCTTTAGATGAGAAAAGAATTTGTTTCCTATTTGCTGGTGGTTTTATTTGTATATCTCTAAATATATATATATATATATATATATATATATATATATATATATATATATATAAACATATTCAAGGCATATATTTTAAACCTATTCAAACATTTCCCAAAGCACCCTAATGTTCAACCAAGGCTTAGGCAGAAGGAAAGATCAGCTGGCCGGGGGAGCGTCAAAAGAGATCTGGAGCCAGACACGGAGGCTCCCACTTACAAGCTCAGCACTCTGAGAGCTGAGAAAGGACAGTCATAAGTCAAAAGTCAAGCCCTCCAGAGAATTTAGAGACTTAACATAAGCCTGTCTTAAAATAAAAAATAAAATAAGCTGAAGAGGTAGCTTAGTGAAGAGGTTTGAAGTTCAATCCCTAGTACAGAAAAGTCCTGATATTTTATTTTTTGGCAACTTTATGGTTCATGAGATAGTTAACTTTGTGAGCTCCTTTGCAAAATAAAGCTAAATGGCAAAATAAGATCATTAAGAATGTTTATTTTCCATATTCATTATAAAGAAAACAAGTAGAAAATAAAAGTAATAAGTGTTGGTGAAGATAAGGTGAAGTTGGAACCTTCACACACTGCTGGGAAGTGTGGACGATGGTGTGGTCCCAGTGCAAGACAGCGTGGCTGTTGCTCAAAATGCTAACCATAGAGCTACCAAATGATGCAGCAATAGGACTCCTACAAGGTACCTACCCCAAACTGATAAGGCTTAAAGGGGTACTTCCCCACCAGTTGTTTATAACAGCATCATTCACAGTAACCAAAGGATGAAAACAACCAGATGAATGGACCCATGCACCATTTGTATAAAGGAAAATATTATTCAGAATAAAAAATAAATGATAGATACTATCATCCAGTAGTATTGGATAGATATTACAACATGGTGAGCCTTGAAAACATTATTATAAATGAAATAAACCACACATATTTAGAACACCCCCTGGCTAAGAAGAGGATTCCTTTCTTTCTAAGTAAAAGAAGTCACAAATATTGTGTAGTTCACTTATAGGAAGTGCTCATGGTAGCCAGATTCATAGAGACAAGAAGTAGAATGGAAGGGCTTGGGAGTCACAAATGAATGGCAGAATTTTATTTTGGGATAATTGGGATAATGGAAAAGCACAAGAGATGGACAGTGGCGGTGGATATGAGACAGTGTGAGTGTGCAACAGTCCTCCCCTCACCCTGGGCCTGCTTAGTTGCTCAGTGTCAACTACGATCCCAAAATGTTAAAGGAAAACTTCCAGAAATAAACAGTTCTGTCTGTCTATCTCTGTCTCTGTCTCTGTCTCTCTGTCTCTGTCTCTCTGTCTCTGTCTCTCTCTCTCTCTCTCTCTCTCTCTCTCTCTCTCTCTCTCTCTCTCTCTATCTCTATCTCTATCTCTACCTCCATCATCCATCTCTACTTTGAGTCAGGGTCTCACTGTGTTGTCCAGGCTGGTCTAAAACTTATGGGCTAAAGAAATCCCGCTGCCCTAGCATCCTGGGACCATAGGTGTGAGCTGTTGTAGCCAGTAGGAGATTCACTGCACATATGGTGTTGCAGATTGCATATCCAACCTCCCACACTCTAAGCGAGCTCTCTTCCATTGAGCAATATCCCGCATACTTTTAAATAGCATACTACTCTCACAAGTCAGTTTTAAACTTCATGCCCTTCTGAATTGCCTGATAAGTTCTCATGCTACAGCTGCTCTTACTTGGAATGTACATCATCCCTCTAGGCAAAGTGACCACTTTTTGTATGGTACCTGCCCAGTTGTTCCTTCACAGCCATCTCATGCAGGAAAGCAATTCTGCTAGTAACCCAACATTGTATCCAAGTAACTTTCTTAATAATCAGCCAAAAACAAAAGTATGATGCCAGCAACTCAAACATGCCAAAGAAACACATAAAGTGGTTCCTCTATGTGCAAATATAAAAGTACAATGAAGAGAGAGAGAGAATAACTTTTATGAGGTATACTATTTGTTTTACTTCCCCTTTTTTCTTCACTAAAGGATTTGAAAGTTAAATCCTTCCTTGGATCTGAAGAGAAAGGACAGATAACCTTAGTCTTCCTAGGGCCTTGGACTACAGAGACCACTAGGAATGTGGAACTAGATCTTCAGAAAGCCAAGCTGAGGTCTGCTGAGGTCTTCCATGCTGCACAGGCAGCCTGGAAGGTGACCTTGGACTTGGCCTCTGCCCCGCCTTGCCTCTCCCTTCATGCTCAGGAATGTACTGCGTGTCCCGGGTTGCTGTCTGTGCTGGACAGCCTGGCAGATGACCTGAATCTCCAGAAGCATCAGCAAGGAAAGCAAGGAATAGGAGGGCAAAGGGGCTTCTCAGCGCTGCCGGGACTTTACACAAGGTGTGGTATGAACAGCAGCAGCGTGACTTGGTGGGGCTCAGGAGGCTGGTGGCATGTGCTCCTCCACCAGCGGCTGTCAAGAGCACACATTGTCCTGAGCAGCCCTCTGATGAGCGATGCATGGACAGAATACGTTCTCGCTTTTCTTTCTCATTAACTGTTGAAGGCAATTATCATCTATTTAATCATTCCAGCCAGAAACTTAATTTCTCCACATCACCCAAGCCTAGTGGTCAGTATATTTTTTAATTTTTCACTCTTAAGAATCTCAAAGTAGGCTCCTGTCTCAGGAGGAGACGAATCTGTTTCTTGGGTAATCGCACAAGCCAACTCTTCTCCTTGCCTTTGGCCTCACCCCTCTCAGATTCCTCCTTCTCTGCTGAGGAAATATCTTTCTAGGAAGCAAAAGCTATTTTCCATGTTACTTTCTTGCTTTCAATACATTATAGATTCCAATTCCTTTTAAGTTTGTAATCAAACTCCTCAAAATGCCCCTGAAGGACTCTCACAACCCGGTCCCTGCCCACATCCTGAATGTGATGCTCCCTCTTGTGGGCACCTCCACCTGCCTGGCTCCTCACCCTTTTCCCTCTTCTGGAAGCTCCTAAATGGTTCTGGCTCTTCTGTGTCTGTTGCACAAACTCTCTTCTCTGCTGGAAACATCTCTGCTGCTGTGTTGGCTAAAGTTCTCTAGAGCAACACAACGAATATGGAAAATATAGAAATATACATATAATTATGCAAAGGCATTTATTAGATAGGTTTATAAGATCGGAGGTAGGAGAGACCTCAAGATTGTCTGGTGCAGATACTGCTGGGGAACCACAGGGTCCATTACCTGCTTCATCCACAAATCTGAAAGCAACAAAACAGGAGAGATCACGAATACAGCGCCACCCCTCGACTGAAGGCCTGGAAGCGCCCTGGGAAGCCACTGGCATGAGTCCACGTTGGAAGGCTGACCACACTGGAGACTGAGGTCCACAAGTGCTGGCAACAGTAGAGGATGAACTTGCCTCAGGCCAACCTCTTCTTTCCCTCTTGTTCCAGTTAGGCCGAAAGCTTATTGCTATGTCCGCCACAATCAGGGTGGACTTTCTCCCCTCACTTTGCTGGTTTATATGCTGGTCATCTCTGAAAACACCCACAGACACATCCACAAGTGTGCTTTATAAATCCTTTACGTTTCCTTTCCCTTATCTTCCCTTCCCTTCCCTCCTCTCCTGTCCTCCCCTGTCCTGTCCTGTCCTC